>JAPKLY010000046.1:930723-990248 GCA_026898435.1 Prunella vulgaris
TCAAGTGATATGGAATAGTACTCAATAATTTATGAATTTTAAAAAATATGTGACAATCTGCCCCAAATTTAAAGTTCTTTGATTTTCTGGTAATAATCAGCTAGAGCAGAACTTTTGTAAAATATACCATTAAATACTACGTAAAGTTACGATTTATTTTAGAATTTTTTTTATAGCCTAAATAGTTTTACAAAATTTTTAATGACACACTGCTGGAAATATTTTGAAAAGTCTAAAGTTGCTGTCTTTTTTCATAAACGAACCAAAAGCTAATATTTCACACACTAAATTACTTAGCCTGAATTTTATGAGTGTTATACATCTCATTATGATTTCACTATATAAATTTTATGGTTTTTTTATTGTATTTAAATGTGCTTGAAAAATGGTTAAGAATAGTGAAAATATTTTAAAACAATTTTTTTTAAATAGATCCTACTTGATCAACATAATAGGATAGTTACTTAGAACTTTCAAATGCTAAATAATGAAATTTGTTTATGTAATTTGTCTATTTGAACTCATTATTAAATTTTAGCTAGGAAAATATATTTATAAATTATGAGAGAGAAATGTGTCAAACAGATTTAAATTAAAGATGTGTGGGTGGGATGGGTTTTTTTTTCTAATTTTACAGGTTGTATTTATTACACTGTACAAAACCTTTCACACACAAACACACACACACATATATATATATATAAATAAAATAGTTAATAGGATAGATTAATAGTTAATAAATTCAAAATTAATCTTCGTTAATTTTAATTTGTTTTTTTATATAAATGAACTAAAAAAAAGTGACCGAAATTACACTCCTACTTAAAAAAGTGGTTTTATTTGGAGTAAGTCTCTTGTGCACCAGTTACACAGTGCAACTCTAGTTCATTTTAAAAAAGTTAAACAGTTTATAATTGAAAAGTTAAACAGTTTATTACTGAAAAGTGTATCTTCCATAGTTTAACTTTTCAGTTATAAACTGTTTAACTTTTTAAAAATGAACTTGAATTGCACCGTGTAACTGGTGCATACAAGACTAATCCTTTTATTTGTGCTTTTTCCTTAAAAAAAATTTGAATGCTTGCGAACATTACAAGAATAATTTCTCTCTTAAATATATGCGCACTTCTTGACTATATTATCGTATAATATATAACAAACATATTTTCTGTTCAAAGATGTGCATTGTTTGACCAAACATTAACTTAGAATTATCTAGTATCTTTTGTGTTTAAAAAAATGTGCATTGATTGACCATTAACTTAGAGTTATCTACTAGTGTAATTTGAAAATGCTATGGTGGGATATATAGTATAAAAAATGCTTGTTTTCAATTGTTTGATATAAATTTTAAATTAGGTCAAGAAGATGACGTTTGAGATTACATGTCCAATTTCCATTGTTAATTTTAGGAATAATGCATTATTTTACTCCGTTATTTTCATGTCTTTTTTACTTTGTTTCTAAATTTATTTTCAGACTTCTATTGAGTACTTTTCTTTGCACAAGGAGATAGTATAATTTAAGTATATTATTTTTTTATCAAGAATAAATCTTATATTTAAATATAGGGGATGACTCTTGTGAAATATTTTTGCATTGTGAAACATACTTAAAATAACATAAATTCAAATATTCATAAGTTATAATTTGACCAAGTCAAAATTCGCGAATTCTAACTGGGTCAAGGCGGGTCAGATAAATTTTTTAAGAAAAATTCATGAAGAGTTTATTTCAGAAAATTTGTTTCTAGAATGTGTTATTACATGGACAAATGTGTGTTAATAATCCTTAAAAATTTTTTTTTTACTTTTAAAGTAACCATAAGGCCAATATGTATTTTTACAAGAACAAATATACACTTCTTAATTTATTTTTCATTTTTTGTTTATTTATATTGATAATATGTTCTTCATGTAGCAATACATCTTTTAATATCTTAAATATGTAATATAAGCACAATATATATTTTTAATAACAAATAAATATTTGTACATACAGTACACACATTTGCTCAAATCGTAACATACATTTGCTCCCTAGTTTGTGTTACTACATGTGCAAATTTATATTATTATTTGACAAAATATATTTTTATAAGAATAAATATGTATTTCTTAATTTACTCATCATCTCCTTTAAAATATAGTTGTATATTAACCAGGTGAGTTAGCTCACCTGGCCACCGGGCTCCTCACTTGAGTGAGTGACCCGGGTTTGATTCCCTTTGGGAACGAATAGGAGGGAGATATAAGGTTGGCTTGGAGATATGAGTGTATGGAGACTTGGTGAACTAACTTCTAACCACTAACAACTAACATTTAGCGATAAAAAAAAATATATAGTTGTATATTGATTAATATAGTAACACACTTTTTTACTATTTTATATGTGTTATTATATGAAAAAATAATTATTTCTATAAAAATAATAACTATTTGTGAAAATTAATATTTGTTCTTATAGTAACACATATTTTTCTTTTATATTATGTGAAAAATTATTTATTCTATAAAACAAATGAATACATGTAAGATAACAATATTTCATAAGATAGTAACACACATTTGCTCTAATAGTAACACACATTGCGTCCAATTTGTGTTACTATATGAGGGAACATGTGTTACTGTAGGATAAAATGTGTTTTTTAAGAATAAATGTGTTTCTTAATATAATCATCATCCCTTAAAAGCTAAGTACATTGATTCATGTAGTAACACACTTTTTACTATTTTATATATATATGTGTTATTGTAAGAAAACATAATTATCTCTATACAAATAAATCAATATTTATGAAAAATTAATATTTTTTCTTATAATAATACATATTTTTCTCATACATTGTATGAAAAAATATTTATTTCTATATAAATAAATGAATATACGTAAAAAATAATATTTAGTCTGATAATAACACACATTTTGCTTAATAGTAACATGCATTTGTGTATATAGTAACACAATATGTGAGCAAAAAATTTGGAATTTGGCTTGCGCGATTTTTTTTTTTATAAATATCCAGATCCGACCCGACCCGGTAAAAATCCATAAATTTATGTATATTATACAATTTAAGTATACATGCCGTGAATTCGTACCGTAAAACATTTCGTACAAGTTTTTGTGCCAAATATATTATACAATTTAAGTATATTAATTTCTGGAAAAAAAAATTATTAGTGACTTTTAATAAAAATAAAAGTAATTTTTAAAAATCACTTAAATTGCATGATGCATCTGCTGCATATTACATTAAGACGTTTACTAAACAGTTAAATTTTGGATCGATTAACATATATTTTCCTTCCCCTGCATTTTTCAATTACAAACATGTGATATTTTCGAGATCAAAACAAAAATTGAAACATGAATATTTTTTAGTTTCAGTGCCTGTTTTGAAATAATAAAAAGGGTCAATAACAATGAAGGGTTTTCTTAAACACCTAAACACAAGGAGGGGCTCGACTTTTTAAAAGTATCAAAGAGGGGCTTTTGCCCCAAAATCTTGTCAAATTAAATTCTATGACAATGGTACAAGAGGTAAGTTTTTTCTTGTGAAAATATGTTAACTTTTTAGACCTACACCTATTAACTATACTACATATTTTTTAGACTTATGTGTATTGTAGTAAAATTTCAAATTTACCCAATCTATCAGATTTCAAATACACTCAAACTTCTTATAAAATAATAAAAATACACTCTGTAAGAAAAGATTCAAACCATTTCAAACTTTCAAATACACTCAAACTTCTTATAAAATAATAAAAATACACTCCGTAACCCTTCCTCTTCACTCCCGGCGGAAATCAATATCTGAGATTTCGGCAAGAATATCGACTCCATTTTCAACATAGCCCGCGATCATTGCATTTCATGTTACCAAAGCAGCCAATACTTTTATTTGATATAATCGTATCAAATTGGAAAGAAACCTAAGGAGAAAAATGGTATTTAACACAAGTTAAATTTCAGAACAAAGATTAAGTACTCCAAATTTTAGTACTCCAGTATATTATATTAGTACTCCAATATAAAATTAAGTACTCCACGAGAGGAAATTTACACATGCATTACTGGAAAAACAGAGCACTCTATTTTGTATATACTAAACCACTACCCTGCCGGAAAATTTGCTCAAAATATCGCCGGAAACCGAACGGTGGTGGAAGCTTTCATCGGAATCAGAAATTTGCTCAAAATATCTCAAAAATTTGATCAAACGTTAATACCTCAAAATTAGCTCAAAATATCCCGACGGTGGTGGAAGCTTTCATCGGAATCAGAAATCACCACATCCCGTCGGAATCACAAACAACCACTAAAATTCACCGGAGAAGACGAAGTGGAGACTTTCATCAAAATCGCCCCATCGGGCTTCTCTTTGACCGGCGACGGGATCAGAAGCTTCTCGTTTTTTGACCGGATTGAGAAGCGAAGCTTCATCGCAGACTCCGAGTCTTTGTGAACCGAAACACAGGAACACATCTCCCCGAAAAACACCACGTTTTAAAGGTACAAATTCAGGTAATCACCAAAACACTCTTTTTAGTTTTTTCACCCCTTCATCATGGAAGACGAAAAGGGAACCATTTAGAGAGAGAAAGAGAGACGTAGAGTGAAGTAGAAGTGAGAGAGAGATTAGAATTCAGAACCCATAATGGTAATTTATTGAATTAATTTCTTAGTTGGATGATCCTGAAAAGGTTGTACTTAAAATACAGAAATGATCAGTGAAAGATTTGGTGGTACTATTACAAATTAGCCCTTGTTTGTATTAAGTTAGTCCATCTTTGATACTTTTAAAAAGTTGAGCCCTACATTGTGTTTTGGGTCTAAAGGGAGCCCTTGTATGTAATAAATCCTAATAAAAACTACTTTGAGAAGCATTTTTTTTCAAAGTTATCTCTCACAGCTTTTGAAAAAAATTACTTTTAAAAGTTGTTTTGTAGCACTTGCAAACAAACACTTAAAGAGGTGCAAAATATTTTTAATTTCAAGTAGGTGCAAAATAAATTATTGTTCACCTTTTTATTTGAATTTTTTAATGGACATATTTTTCGACAGGAAGATTATGCATTATTGAATTTTTTATTACACTACACCAGTTGTGATTGCATTATATTTTTCTGATCAGCTTGATTTTCGTCAGACATATATTATTATCTATATTGTGTCTGTACTATTAAAATTTTATTATATTACGCCTATTGCATTTGTAATATAGTACAATTTTTTATATTATCTGCAAAAAATCTGTACAAAATTAGAAAAAAAAACTACCACCATCACCTTCATCGGAAATTGAACAACCTGCCATGTCTGAAATCATCGATCGTCTTTACACCCAATCGTTGAAAGTACCTCGTTCTCCACAAGATCCCGCTGTCGCTCTACTCTGCCACTCACATGCCATGCTGCCCACATGCCCACCCCGCTGCGCACACTACAAAAAATATGAGAGAGTTAAAGAGCGATTTAAAGAGGGTAAAAGGATTAGAGAGGGAATTAAAGAGGGAAGGTGATCCTCGGTATAAAGGTGGTCGCCAACCTCTCAGTCGCCTCGCCACTCGTTAGTGGGCGAGAGGATGAGCGTCGTGGTTGAATTTGTGAGGGTCTTCCCTCGTGTAGAGGCGATGGGCTACCGTTGGCAATGGGCAAGGGTTTGAACCCTCGCGGATCTGGGTGAGGGGAGAGCCGTTGGAAATGGGCGAAAGTTCGAACCTTCGCGGATTTGGGCGAGGGGAAGCCATCGCGAAGTTGGCGAGCGCATCTTCATCGGGAACGGGAGAGGGGACTCGCCGTCACAAATTGGTGAGGATTTTCCCTCGCAAAGTACATTTTTCGAAAAAAAAAAATTATGGGTTCCACCCACGAACCGACACGACCGGGTGCGACCCAGAAAGCCACTTGCTACCCACACGCCTGAAAACCCAAAAATCCCTAGGCCAAAAACCCAGAAATGCTACCGCCACCTAGAAACTTTCCTTTCTTGTCTACTTTTGTGTAGGGGTGACAATTTCGTATACAACACGATAACACGATACAAAAATTGCGGGTTAGTGTTTAGGTTTATCGTGTTCGTGTCCTTATCGTGTCGACCTGATAAGGACACGAATATTTCGTGTCGTGTCAACTCGTTAAACATGATAAAATTAACACATGACTCATTAACATGTTAGCAACCAGTTAATTTGTTAGTAATCTGATATACTTTACTAATATGTATCTGTTAGTAATCTGATATACATTACTAATATGTATCTGATAGTAGCACGTTAATAAATTTTAAATACAAAATATTAAATATATTACTATTAAAATTGATAATAAAATATAAAATTTATTAATTTTCGTGTCCTTATCGTGTATTTATTTATTTATTTATTTTTAAAAATTGATAAATAAACTTTTGTGTCATTATCGTGTCGTGTCGTGTTGACACAAAATTTTTTGTGTTCGTATTCGTGTTTACCCATATCTTATCGTGTCATGTTCATGTTTCACCTTATCGTGTCGACACGATTACACAATTTGCCACCCATACTTTTCTGGCTGTGGATTCACCGTCTAATCCATCTTCTGTCCAATCACTTCTTAGTCTCCAATCTTAACGGAGGCGGATCTATCACTAATTTCAGTAGAGTGATTTATGAGGTGAGGTGAGGTGAGGTGGGGGTGGGGGTGGGGGAGTTTTGAAAGAGAGACATGTGAGATGGGTGTGAAAGTGTATATATATGTACTTTTGCACCTATTTGTAATGTTTTATCCCTATTGAAACTAACTTTTTGTTATGCACCTCTTTGAGTTATCCTTCTATATACTAATAGGGAGTTTTCTTTGCTTATGTGTCAGTTTTTTGAGCATTTTAATTATATGTCAAATTATTATGTTTTCATTGCCACATGTCATCTCATTGTAAAGTCAATATATATATATACATGTGGCAATTATATATATTTAGCAAGGGTGCAGATGACGCTTGGCGGTCGAGTGCCTTCAAGCGTCAAGACCGCCTAGGTGGTGCCTAGGCGACGTCTTGTCGGTGCCAAAGTTTTTCTATTTTATTTTTTATTAATATTAAATTTTTTTCTAAACATATATTAATAAAAATATACATTATAGATAAATTATAAATTTAAAACATAATTAATAACTATCACAAAGTATAAAAAGTCAACAAAATGTTAAAAACTATCATAATATGACATAGAACAAATAAATTATGAAATAGTTCAATTAAACTTTCATTTTTTAGTAATTTAGTAAATTATTTTTTATTTTTTAATTTTAGATCTAACTTTTAAATTGAAATAAAAATTTAAAAAAATAATTAATGGTCATCTAGGCGGTGCCAAGACGGCCTCGGCGGCTGCCTGGGCGGTCTCGGCAGTGTCAAATGTGTTGACAGATTTTTCTCGGCGATTTGATCTTGGCGTCGGCGGCCGAGGGCCTTCAAGCGCCTAGGCGGTCTCGGCGACCGCCATTTACATCCATGATATTTAGTAAGTAGCATGTGGCAATTATATATATTTAGTATGTAGCATGAGACAATTATATATATTTTAAAAAATAGTACAACAATAATCATTCTAATTATATATAATAATATAATTTAATATAAATTAAATATTAATATTTAAGTTTTAAAGTAATTAAATGATATTTTTTAGTTAATTATCAATTACAATAAAAATATTAATTTTATAAGAAATACTAAAAAATCCCACGTAATACGTGGAGATTACACTAGTGGACATATTATACACTAGGTTGCATGTAATTTTTTAAAATTAGTAGTTGATGTCTTCTTTTAAATCAGTTTTAAATTAGTAGTTGGGTGCACCCTATGAACCTGACTTTTAATTTTATTTTGACCATGTCCTTCTTTTAAATCATTTTTGTGCGGACTCGTCTTCTTCTTCATACGCACCCAATTTCTAGTAGGCCATCAATGCTGAACGGAGAGCCCAGAAATTTTTATCTTTCTCCGTCGTTTAGAAGATGACGAAATGAAGAAAGGGGGAATGAATTAGACGTAGTGGTGGATTTTGACTTTAATTTAATTTGTGGATTATATAAATGAGTATATTCAAAAAAACAATTTATAATACATAAAAGATATACTCCAAGAATAATTGAGTAATAGCACATCAGCACATGCTATATTCAATAATACAAAGCTTAATATATAAATTAATAAATGAGCATACCCAAAGAACAATTTGTAATACCGGAAGAACTATTGAATAATAGTTGAAGAACAACTGAGTAATATCCTATACTATATTCAACAATACATTAAGAATAAGTCAGTAATACTCGAAGAACAAGTCATAATACCCCAATAATAACTCACTAGTACCCTAATAACAAGTTTAAGTAAAGCCTAAAAAATAACTCGCTAATACCTCAAGAACAAATTAGTAATACCCGAAAAATAAAATAGTAATACTAAAAAAATAACTCATTAATACTCGAAGAACAAGTCTAAGTAATACTGCAAGAACAATTGACCACCAATACCTCAAGAACAACTCACTAATACCCCAAAAACAAAATTTTAATACCCGAAGAATAAATCAGTAATACCCCAAAAATAATTCATTAATACATCAATTATTAAAAAATATATATTACAACATGTATTGTGTATTTTGAAAAATCAAATTAAAATTAAAATGCATTTTATGCGCTTGGGTTTACGCAAATTTTAGCGTTTTAAAATTTATGTCATGTTATGTTATTCGTTGACGAGGGAGAAACCCTGAGACAAATAACGATGCTTAGAATAATTAAAAAGAGAAAGCAGAGCTAAAACTATGATAAATAAAAGTAGAATGAATAAAAAAGAAACTACAAGTGTTGGATACAAAAGGTTGATTAAAATTAAAAATTAAAGTACAGGTGATATAAGTGCCTTATGCTTTAATTTTTAAATAATTCGTGTATTTTTTTTCAAACTAATAAGTCATTTAACTATTAATGTTGTATTTACTTTGAAGGATAGATAATTCTATTCATCAAATAAAACTAAAACAATGAAAATACTGCGTGCAAGACCCAAAAAAAAAAAAGGAAATTGGAGGTTTTTTTTAAACCAATAGCAAATTTATAATTCAAGAAATATACTACTTGTATTTATATATAATTTTTTTGGAGAACATTTTTAACCCGTCATACTTTTTTTTACACGAAAATAAATATTAAGAAATTTTAAACGACCAGCATTAATTAAAAGGAATGTTCATACAAAATGTGACATTAGCAAAGAAAGAAAATACATTAGTTGATTGTGGGACCCAATATGGTGTTTCTTAATCTCTCATTTTTTAAATATTTTTTTCTGGGAATATGGAGTCTATTTAATAAATAAATAAAACTTTTTTAAATATCAAATGCACCATATAAATTTAAATATATTTTTAAGCTTATTTTTATTAAAAAAACTACTCTTATTTTCAATAAATATTTAGTTTAGTTATATTTAAATAATCCTAACAATTCTATAAAATAAAAATAATTTTTAATATAAATGAAAATATCTATCTTCATATTTTCTATTTCAATTCGTTTCTAACTCTATCTTTATATTTAAAAAAATTAATATTATATTATATTATATTTATTTTATAAATTAAAAAATTAATAAAGTAATAATTTTTAATATATATGTTAAAAGCAAATATAAAGATAGATTCGAAAATAGAGGGAGTAAATTGCATTTAAAAAAAAAAACACCTAAAATAAGGTTGATAATAAATGCCCAAGAGTCAAAAGTAGGCTGCGAGTTATGTAAATGTTGACAAAACTATTTTATGTTATTCCTCTATTCCTGCAACAGTAAATGCATCATATTTATGCTCTTTGCGCAGTTGTACTTCCACTTCAACCAAAACCACCATTAATAGAAGTTGTAAATAGTTATTGAAGTTGACGTCTTTTGTGGAATATTTTGAGATTTTTATTTCTATAATTATGTAGGTGGTGTTTGCTAAATTAATACTCCCTCCGTCCCATAATTATTTTCACATTTTCCTTTTTCGTCCGTCTTACAATTGTTTTCATACCCTATAAATGAAAACTATTACTTTAACGCTATCCTTACAATCCAACTAATCTCATTATTTTAATAATATAACTTTACACAACACTCTATTTTTCTTAAAAGTTATGTCATCCCAGAGGTGAAAACACCTCTGGGACGGAGGGAGTAATATATATCTTCGTCCATAGAAAATATATTCAATTATTTATACGTAGTTTAATACAATATGTCGAAAGATGTTAATTCTATAAAAATAAAATTAAAAGAAAAATAGAAATTTATGGTTGTAGAATTGTAGTGATGTTAGTGATTCTTTGAAATTGGGGTGATTGATATGGCCGGGAATGGTATGGAATCACTAAATAATTACTGAAATAATTTAATTTAAATAATAATGGAAGATTGAGAGAGATAACGTACTTGTAAAGAACATAATAGTATGTAGAAAAAGTGAATTGAAATTCCTTTGTTAGAGCATCAGTTACATATTTGTATGTTTGCATGGGATGATAAGTCACCACTTAAACTTACATGAGTGTCCTTATATTTGTCATTTTTATACTAATGCATGTGTAATATGCTTATTTATACTAATTGCATCCGGAGGTGCCTCCTAATCGCATTAGGGGATTAGCGAGTGGCTTTGACTTGGCCTGCGGGGCTCTTTGTCCGTAGGTAGTGGGCACGGGCAGCTTGCATGGCTCTTCTAATCATGTTGCTCTCTTTTCTCTCGCCTCTCTCTCTCTCTCTTGCCATGCACGTGGTCTTTATTCATGCAATAATTATTTCTAATAATTTTTATCTTGCTCGAGTCAGGAGAATCTTGGTCGCTCTATATGTCATCTTGCTCGCCTATTAACAGAATTATAAAATTATTGTTTGAATTTACTTTGGTGATTAGAGTTTATTATGAATTGTTGAATTATTTTTGTTTAAATATTATTTGAAAATTTGAGTTTTAATTTAATTAATAACTTATTGTTTGCAAATTTTATAATTATTTAAATAGTATTTGTATTTTAAATTATTCATTAATGAGATTAATATCGAAATCAAATTCAATAGTAATATATTAAAAAGTATAAAAAAAATAAGCTGACTTGGTCTGGTAGTCCTGTGGTCTCTCTTGGACCAAAATGAACTTGAAAATATTCTGTTTGAAGATAATTGGACTGATCCAACATGCTAATTTGACTACTCTAACCATGTATAATGCAAAAATATTATGATTTTAGTTAATATAACTAATGTACAACAAGTATATCTTATGATATAAATTTCATATTATGAAAATTGTTAATAGAAGTTGTTGTGATGGGATTGTAACGTACTCCTTTTTCATTAGTACTGACTAGTATTTTATATATATGTGCATTGCACAATTAGTTAGTAAAAATAAATGTAGTGTTAATTTTATTAATTTATTTTCATTATACTATTTATAATTCTTTTTTATATGTTCTTATTGATTTTTTATTGTCAAAATTTTTATATATGCATTATGATCATTTTTTATGTTTTAAAATATAATTATAAATTACATTAATTATCGTTCTTCTACTATTATTACTCTGAGCACGACAACAAACAACTGTCCACAAGTGAAAATTGATCTCCTTAAAAAAATATTCTATCATCTAAACTTTGTCATAATATCGTCGCACAAATCTAATTCATATTTTAACATGTGGGCAAAAAATAATACTACTTTATATGTTAGACTTATCACTTTCACATTAACCTGCGCATGAAAATAATATATAGTTTTTTAACATAAAATTTTCTACTTTTAACATTAATTTTGCCGAATTAATTTTACTACTAATTGTATATTCATATAACATAGTTCATTAATAAATAATGAGTATGATATTTTTAATCATATTTATTCAGATCAACATTTCTTTTAATATTTAAATAGTTCCTCATTTATATTCTTTAATTTAAAAAAAAAAGATTTGATGTATTGTAGTTTATTAAAAAAATTTAGGACACAAATCATGTACTATTATTTTTAAACAAAATAAATTACTAAGTAAAAGTTTTACTTTTAGAAAGATTAAATTTAATTTTTTTCTTATACCACATACAAAAGAATTAATAAGTTTTTAATGTTTTATTATACATATATATAAAATAATTCTTTAAATTCTTCCCCACTCATATTCTTTACTTAGAAAAATAATTTGATGCATTATATATTATTATCCACGAATTGTGTATTAAAAGAAAAAAATTATTAGGTGAAAATTCTACTTTTAATTTTTTAATACAAATGATAAAGAATTGTATTTTTTTTCTTAGGACATATAAAAAAGTAACTAATTTTCAATATTATTTTATTAGATATATATATATATATATATATATATATAGATAAATAAATATAGATCTAAAAAATAATTAAGAATATATTAAAAATTAAAATAATATATATAAGATATGGAACCTTATATGGTTATACCCATTGCTAGAAAGGAGAAAATTCAACCATTTTCATATAAAACCACTCTAAACTATAATATTTTTATTAAAAGTTTCAAAATTCTTTAATAAAATAAATAACAAATTTTGGGCCTATTAACATTTTAATTGACCAAATTTTTTATGCACTCGAGTTCATAATAAATTTAAATTTATTAATTATTATCATTATGTGTATATATAATTAATATTATATATATTCACTATCATTATTATTTATATATATTCTTACGATTAATAAATCAAGTTATTTTTTATATAGTGATAGTATATATGAATAAAGTGATACAATTTCATATACCGGATATCACCCTTTATTTGATTTCGTCCTACATATATAAACTTATTATTATTATATCTTAAAATATCATTAATTTTTAATTTTTATGGTGATTTGCAGTGTGGACCCAAAATTACGGATGGATACTGGAAATTACCCTTAGAAATAAAGAAAAACAATTTACTTCCCCATTGATTTAAGAAAGTAGTCGCATGCTGGTGGGAGCAGCTCGTTTCACAAACTTTCAAGCTGCAAATTGAGAGAGGGAGAGAGAGAGAGAGAGAGAGAGAGAGAGGGAGAGAGAGAGAGGGAGAGAGCGAGAGAGGGAGGGAGAGGGAGAGAGAGAGATATGTGGATATTCGGATTAAAAGGGGCGTCGGGGTTTTCAGCTCGATCAACTGCTGAAGAGGTTGCTCGAGGAATTGATGGCTCTGGCCTCACGGCCATTGTCACTGGTTCGTATTTCCTCACTGAAATCTCATCTAATAAGTTTTGGTTGTGATAATCTTTGATGGGCTTGTTTACTATTCCATGGACACTTTTTCTATGCTTCTCTTTTGACACTGATTTTTTTATTTGTTTTTTGCTCTGTTATTGGATCATTGTGACTCTAGTTTCTAATTGATTCGTGGTTGTTCATTATCTGTAAGTTTATAGTTCGATTCTTGCTTGTTTGCTGCTACTATGTCGTGTGTTTACATTCAGAAATCAGAGCAATATTTTGTTATCTGATAAACCAAAAACTTACACGAGAGGTCTCACACGGGACAAATTAATACCCACTCCTTCCAAAGTGTTAGGGTATGTTTCCTTTGAAGGATAAAGTTATCTATCCGCAAAAAAATGTGAGACCGTCTCTACTCGAAAATTGAGTGGTGATTCTGTTATTGTTCAAATACTATTGGTTTGATCTCATGGTATTGAAGCTAGGTGCTGTATCTAGGGTTGTTTGCAAGCCAATTCTTTTTTAACTCTTTTTGTTCTGAAACTTACTATGTGCAATTTATTCTCTGGTTCGATTCTTCATATTTAGCACAATTACAAGTGATTAAGAAGTGTTTGAATTATTTAAGCTCTGGTGATCAACCTCAGGTTAGTTTTTTCTTACATAATATTCCACTAACACAATCTGATGTGTTGTCTTTTAGGAGCATCAAGTGGCATCGGAACGGAGACTAGTCGAGTCCTGGCACTATGTGGTGTTCATGTAATTATGGCAGTTCGTAATGTGGAAATCTGTAAGAATGTTAAGGAAACAATTATCAAAGAGATCCCCGAAGCTAAACTTGATATTATGGAACTCGACCTCTCTTCTTTGGCATCTGTTAGGAAATTCGCATCAGAGTACAACTCCTCGGGTCTTCCTTTAAACATCCTCATGTGAGTTTCCTGTGATTTAAGAACTTAAATAGAAGAAAATTTGATTTGACTTTATGATTCTTGTGATTTAGCCTTTCTATGCTACTCCCATAAACTGAAATCTTTTCGTACTTGGCAGTAATAATGCAGGGGTTATGGCGCCTCCTTTCATGCTTTCGAAAGACAACATAGAGTTGCAATTTGCAACTAACCATTTAGGTATGCTTTAATATAGATAGTCTCACATTGTAATATCAGCTGTTACCTATGTACCTTTTGATTCTGTTGTGGGCTTTATGATGCTTTAAATTCTTTGAGATTGATTTTTTCCATTATTCTCTGCTGTATGTTTTACCACAAGTAAAGGACCCCAACTCATATAACCATATCTGTACTTCAAAATTGCGAGTCCATATTCTTTTTACCCCCTTTTTCATTTACTCTGTTTGTGCTGCTGAATTAAAGAATCATTGTTTCTGAACCAAGGCTTTCCATTCAATGTAGAGTTTTATTTTCTTGGATCGTGTGCCCCTTCAATTGTGAACCTCCCAGTACATAATGCTTTGTAAATGTCCTACATGTATTCTTTCATGTAACAGTTTTTGATTTACTTCTTGAGAACCTCAAAATCCTAAATTAATATTTTAATATTGAACAACCTTGCGCATCTTTTCTGTTTGTCCATACAGATATTCCTGATTGAGTCTGGTCTTTCAGTTTTTCAAGATAACTTGTGTTTCTAAGATGTTTACTTAAAACAGTTTGATTATTCCATCCCCTATTTTTATTCTTACATCAGCATAATGTGTGCCTAATCAAACAAAATCTTCGATAGGGCATATATCTTGTAAAATCTTTTGTCCCAAATTTCCACAAATTTTTCAGTCATGGGATTAGATATTCAACCTCTAACTCTATTATCAAACTGATATTATTCCTTTATGATGGGCTTATTCTCTTTAAAAATGCGAAAAACATATCTTTATGATACTGTTCGCTTTATTTTCGTGCAGGTCATTTTCTTTTGACAAATCTTCTACTAGATAACATGAAAAAGACTGCACGTGAGAGTAAGAAAGAAGGAAGAATTGTGATTGTTTCTTCTGAGGCTCATCGTTTTGCTTATAGTGAAGGCATTCGATTTGATAAAATCAATGACAGTGCAAGGTAAGTTGGGATAAGTTTTTTCAGCTTACACATCAATTAGATTAATCATATATGTCAGTCAACTATTCCATCCCCCCTATATTGAATGTCTCGTTTTGAATAGTTTGGAGCTTTATACGAGTGTTGACTGTTACTGAAAAAGTCTTGTGTGTTGTAATATTTTTTCACTAAGAAGTAGTGATCGGGATTATTCTTGAATTTATACATTGTTATTATAAGTGAGAGTGGACTTTTAAACAGAATACTTCTGTAGTAATGACCATTGGATAATCTGGCCATTCAATAGTACTTTCAGGGCACAATATATAGTATTTAACATTTGGATATTCTGATAATCTGTGTATATGACTCCAGACAAATATAATTCGATACTATGGTTGAAAATTTATTTCTTTTGACAATTAGCTTGCATAAGATAAGAGCAAGAAATGCACATGGTTGGACTTAGTCTATTACAATTTTACTTATGGAATTAGTTCTTGGTTATTTTCTCTTTATGGGTACTCTTTTTCCATATATGCCTTTTCATTTGGGTTTTTGCAGTAAAAGGTTTTAATGAGGCCCGTTTTCAACTCGACCGGGTTGTGGCCTCCATTTTTTTTTCTTTTTCTTTTCCTTTTCCCAGAATTAAGTAAAATCAGTTTTTAAGTGTTCCATTATTGTTTAAGTTTGTGTTTAAGGATCTTGCTAAATTGTGTGAACTTATAGTAATTTATACTAGAAAAAATCTTAATCTCAAAATGAACTGCCACCAGGATCTATGTAAGAAAATAGTTTTTATTCTTCGAAGTTGTATTGAATGTCTTATTTTATTGCTGAAATTCATTTAATAGTTTATTTATATTGCTGTTCCACAGTTACAGTAGCGTATATGCTTATGGACAGTCAAAGCTAGCTAACGTACTGCATGCCAATGAACTTAAAAGGCTTTTGAAGGTAATCGATGTAGACAAGTGTATATGGGCTAATGACACTTCTACTATTTCAAGTCTGGTGTTATTATTTGCAACACTTCATATGCAAATCTATGTTCACATATATGTAAATTCAAGTGATATAGGGTGTGTTTTTGCAAAAATATGATAGTGAAGAAGTGGTTTAATGTAGTGATTATGATTTTTTTTGGCTTAATAGTAAAAACGGTTAGTGTTTGCAAAATTTGTAGAAAGTAGAAGTTTTGTGGTAAAAGGTAAAAATATTAGACAAAAACAGAATAGATAGAACTATACCCATTCTAGTTTCAGATTATAAGTAATCAATCTAAGCAGAAGCATTCAATTTGAAAACACTCAAATTAGCTTTTCCAAAGCAGAAGCTGATTAATAATCAGCTTTAAGCTGTTGAAAACACTCCCATGAAGTGATCTGACTTCTTATTCCAAATATGAGACGTATAAGAGAAAAATTAAAGATCAACTGAACTATGGCTGTTTTGTTACATGTCTATTTATATTGTCTGATCTACTCGTATTACACAAATTTGGTCATTATTTCCTTGTTTTGCTGCGATAGGAAGAAGGGGTTGAAATAACTGCTAACTCACTACACCCCGGATCAATTGCCACCAACCTTTCGCGACATATGCCTATTGTTGAAGGTGAATATCCTATCCTCATATATTTTGTTAGAAGATTCAAGGACTGTATTTCAATCTTTCAATTTTGTAGAGTGCCTGCAAAAGCCATGCTATACGAGGCTTTTGGTTTGTCTGATCTTTTCTGGAAAAACGTTTAAAGAGTGAATACTTGAACGCGACTTGTGTGTCTGCTTTTGTCCTAGTATCTTGTGTAGGCAATACATGACCTAAAAATTAAAGGCATAAAACATCAACAGATTCCTAAATTATTAGGTCCTTAAACTATTTTTTGTTCCAAAAATCCAACTATTGAAGTTTTATTTCATGAGCTCCCTCGAGATGAAAATTGAAGGAAATTTTTTATTCATTATGATTGTCCCGTTAAATAGTAGTATATACTAACTTTATTAATATATAATTAAAATTAAATAAATCTGACATGTATATTGTTTGTTGGGAACATAAAGGTGAACAAAAGAACTCTTTAAATTTTCTTTTTGTGGAAGCTCCTGAAATAATATTTGATACTTAAAGAGCTTTTGAAAGCAAAAAATAATGTAGAGACATATTGAAACAAAAGCTGATAGTTCAGGGATCTTTTGATGCTTTTGGCCTAAATTAAAACAAATCGGTTGGAGTCGCACATTAGACAAGTCTGTTAGAAGGGCAGGTTATTTAATGTTTGGATATCTGATGATGCCTGTTAATTTTTTTTTGTCTTTGCAGGTGTAATTAAGTGGGTTGCTAAATATTTCCTAAAAAATATTCCTCAGGTTTGTTAAGACATTTCATTATCTAATTTTGATCATTCAAATACGAGTGTTATAAAGCTAAGCAAAACAGCATGACGTTGTTTTAACTGAAGTCCAACATTGGTGTTTCCACTTTCCAGGGAGCAGCAACGAATTGTTACGTAGCTTTGCATCCACAGGTTAAGGGAGTAAGCGGTGAGTACTTTTCGGACAGCAACGTCTCCAAAGCGAGTGCACTTGGTTGTGATGCAGAACTGGCTAAGAAACTGTGGGATTTCAGCTTGCATATGACTCAGACAAACTAGTTCGTCCCATAATCATTTCTAACCGTTTGATTTGTTGAATGTTGTGATCTCGATTTTCTGTCGTCTAGCCTGCCTGCCTGTAATACTTTGTATCGTCTTCTCACGTTTGATTTGTAAAGAATCATTAGTTTGTGTGAGCTTGAAGACCAGCTGAATGTGTCCTTATCTTGAATCCTGATTTACATCTTTCTTGTTTAAAACATCACACAAATGGATCACATTACTTCTTTCAAACAAGTTGAATTATATCTGTTTTTTTTTAGTGTAGTCATGGTGAAAACATTGCGTACCAACTGTACATTTGTTTTTTTTTTAGCAAATCTAGCGTGGGAGTCTCATTACGGTGTCATGTTTTAATAGAAAAACTATCATTTTTTAAGATAAAATATTAGTACTTTTTAATTTCTTATTTTAGAAAGGCACATTCTGCAATTTATTTTTCAAAGAGGGACTTTATAATATGAATGTGTTACTTTTCAGTTGGATATGCATATATGTGGGGTTAATCATGTATTAAAAAACCATTAACAAAAATTTATGTAAATTCAAGTTGTTGTGAAGTCGGTTTTTTAAACTATTTTTGTTATACATAAAATTACAATTGTATAAAATATATTTGATGCTTATTTTTTAACAATAATAATTAATTAATATATATATATATAGTGATTAAAAATTGAGTTCACGTGAACTTAAATTTAAAAATAATACTTGCATAGAATATTATACTGTATAATTATTTTTTTAAACTAAACTTAATTATTTTCCCCATGCGGCTCGTGCCAACAACATTCTCTTCCCGCACCAACAGCTTCAAGTTGTTGGCTATCCTTTTTTTTTAAGTTTATTTTATTTGTTTCAAATTGGTGTATTAACTTGATAAAATTCAAGTAATATTATGTTACAAATTAAAAAATGCACTCTTAGATTGTGTTACTATATAAACAAAAGTGTGTTACTAAAAAGCAAAATCGGTGTTATTAATCCTTAAAAAATTAATTTTTATAATTTTAAAGTAATTATAAGGAGAATATTTATTTTTGCAAGAACAAAATATGTGTTACTTAATCTTTTTTATGCCTTTTGTTAATATATTAATACATCTTTTAATACCTTATATATATTATATAAGTACAATATATATTTTTCTAAGGACAAATAAATATTTGTACATATAGGAACACACATTTGATTGTAATACCCGGAAAATAATTAAAGTTATTTTTCTTGAGACGTCTATTAAGAGGCTTTAAGAAAGAATTTTGAGAGTTACAATATATATTTTATGATTCGTTTTAGTGATATTTATCATGGATGTAAATGGCGGTCGCCGAGACCGCCTAGGCGCTTGAAGGTCCTCGGCCGCCGACGCCAAGGTCAAATCGCCGAGGCCGTCTTGGCACCGCCTAGATGACCATTACTTTTCTTTTTCTAATTTTTATTTCAATTTAAAAGTTAGATCTAAAATTAAAAAATTAAAAACTAATTTACTAAATTATTAAAAATTGAAAGTTTAATTGAATAACTTCATAATTTATTCGTTCTATGTCGTATTATGATAGTTTTTAACATATTGTTGACTTTTTATATTTTGTGATAATTATTAATTATGTTTTAAATTTATAATTTATCTGTAATGTATATTTTTATTAATATATGTTTAGAAAAAATTAATATTAATAAAAAATAAAAAAATAAAATATAAAAACCTTGGCACCGCCAAGGCGGCGCCTAGGCGGTCTTGGCGCTTGAAGGCACTCGACCGTCCGCCGACCGCCAATCGTCATTTGCACCCTTGATATTTATGCATATTAATGTGGAGATTTCATTTGGGTTTTAAGTACCATTAAGTTATAATAATTTTTGTTAGCGGATACAGAATAAATTAGAAATTTAGATTTACATTTTAATTTGACACTTAAAAATTATTGGGAGTTAATATGAGGAAATGATTTTTATTTTGAGGATATATTTAAGATCAAGACCTATACCTTTTAAATTAGAATAGTTCTTGTTGTGTGCATACTATGCACTTGAATTAATTTTAATTTAATTTATTGTGCAAAGCAATAACAGTTCCCTTCCAAATTTTTAGGTTATGGAGTACGCCGTAACTGACAACAAGAGGGCAGCCATGTATAACGATGATGTAAACATTGCAAGTATTTCTTTGTTGAATTTACAATATTGATTTCTGGAATCTGCTTTAAAATAAAGTCCAATTTGAACTTCAGCTTCATGATTGAAGTTGGGCAGAGAGATATATGAATCCTGCCTTGTCAACTTAACAAGAAAAACATGGTTGTCGTGGTCAAAGAATTGGGTTCCTTCATGTCTGTAGATTACTGTTGTGCTTATAATTAGCTGTTACATAATTTCATTTCAATTGAAGAAGAAGAAATGAATTGAAGAATTATTTACTGATATTGTGTTTTTTGCTCTTGAGTGAAAGTGCTAGGGGAATAGACAAATTATAATAGGAAAAGTACAATATGGTTCAAGAAATTAACAAAAATTACATATTAGTTCCGTACAAAAATAAAAAACACTTCCGTGGAAAAAATATATATACTACCGTGCAAAATATTTTGAACCAATTTGTAAATATAGTGATTTTTTTGAATCAATATGTAAGTGACCCATTATAATACCCCAAGAATAAATTATGATACTCCAATAACAACTCACAATACCCAAGAACATCTCTAAATATAATACATCAAGAACAATTCACAATACCCTAAAAACAAGTCTAAATAAATATTCCAAAGAAATTCACAATACCCTAAAAATAAATAATAATACCCCAAGAACAATCTATCGTACCCAAAGTAAATACCTAAAAATAACTCATAATACACAAAAAAATAAATAATAATATCCAAAAATAAAATCACTAATACCCTGCCAAAAGAATACATAATGCGGCGGGTGTACCATCGTATTTGCATTTGAATTAGTGCATAACCGATCATTTTCTAGTGGCAATTAAAAGAACTTGACCACTTGAGTAATAATTGAGTTCGTGGTCATAGCCCATAGGTGGAATCAAAAGGGAGTGGATAATGTTAAACGTGTGGATTTAAATTATGGGTAATGATTGATATCCAGAATCTGGATATTCATATTTCAAATTTTCAATTTATTATAATTAATTTAATTAATCATTTACTAATATATTCCTAATCCTTTTAGGCGGTAGTTTAATGAGATGACACACTTTAATTATTAACGGCAACATTATTAATTAACTTCCAGATTAATCATGAACCCACCACCCCACTTCCCAACACTTCTTAATTAAATTAACGGATACTAAAAAATTTAATTATTATTAAGTTTACATTAATTAGTGGTTCACTTATTCACATTCAGTGGTTGACGTACTACGTCTAGGTTTAAGTGATCGACGACGTAACAAATCTAGTATCACGAACATAGGTTTAGATCAAATCATGATATTATTTTCATTTGAAATATATTTAGCTTACTTCAATTAAATTACATAAGTTATAAGTTTACATCAATTAGTGATTCACTTATTCACATTCAGTGGTTGACGTACTACGTCTAGATTTAAGTGGTCGCCAACGTAAGACGTCTAGTATCACGAACATATATAGGTTTAGATTAATCATTAGAAATATATTTAGTTTACTTCAATGGTTGACGTACTACGTTTACTTTAACTAAAACTTTAAAAATAGTTAAAACTAAGAAATTAATTTAAAAAAATCAATTTTTAATCCAAGATAAATAAAGATTAAAATTAATTTTTAATTTAATTATTTATGAAGTTTAGTTGATTTTTTTAGTAAAAATCAGATTTTATTAAGCGTTAGCCTATTTCTTTTTTTTTTTCCAAAGATTTCTATATTTTTTTTCCAAAATATTTTTAATTTTTATGATTTTTATAAATTAAGGAGTCAAAGATTTTTTTACTATTATATTTTTGAAGGAGAGAAAAAGGTGAGTATTAGTTATTTTTTTTTCAGATGAAGAAAGGATATTATAGGATATTATAGTTTAAATTGAAATTTGTTTAATTTTCAATTTGATATAATATAATAATTTTCGAATTTGATATATTATAATAATTATCTTAATTCAAACAATTTGATATAATTATAATTATCTTAATTTAAACAATTTGACAAAAATATAATTATCTTAATTCAAACAATTTGATATATTATAATAATTTTTAATGTCATTAAGTAATTTTTGAATTCAATAAATTAAGATTCAAATTTGAATTTGAATTTGAATTAAACAAATAGTGGGAATAATATTGGGAGAGTGTGCGAAAAGATGGGAAATAGTGAATATTGATTAACTGCTGGAATAATTATTACTACCTCTCTTAATTATCTGCATGTTAACACTAATCACACTTATATGTGAGTATTATGTGTTACTTTACACAAACGGTGTTATCTAATAATTTCCAATATTAATTTTGAGTATGGCAGCAGCCTAGCGGAATATACACATTAACACATACATTGGATGTCTGGTTCGAATCTATATATCAACAATTGTAATTTTTTTTTTTAAGATTTAGAGTGCAATAACACATATATATAACGTAATATTTTCGTAGTCAACCTAATTTCACTCACCCTAATTTTCGTAGTCAAAACTCTAATTTTTTATATAATTAAAGCGTGGAACATATAATTAATTAAAGCGTAATATTTTTTATAATTTTTTACTTATCATTTTTTGGTTATTCATACACAATTTTATTCATGGTATTAATTAAAGACCCCCTAAACCTTAATTTTATTCATACACAACCCACATATTAAACCCTAAATTATGCTTATTAAATATTTTTTTGGTTAACTTTTCCTCAATTGGAAAATATTTTCATACTAATATAAAATTGATTGACACTTTAGTGTAAACTTCCAACCAACCAATAAATAAAACACATTAACCAATACACTCATGCATACGGATAACCTAGTTGGAGACACATGAACCAATTACATAAGAAAACTTGAGTTTCTATCCTTCCATTTCTTAGTCTGCAGAAACTCTAATTATGGTATTGTTTATTTTTTGAATTTCATTTCAATTAATTTAATTTTTACATAATAGAAAAAAATTTCCGTGTAGGATTTCTGGACTAGGCTGGCCGATTTTGTGAAGGAGAATCATTTGGAGATACAAGAACTGGATGCCAAGCATGAGGTATTAATTACTCAAATATATATCACATGTACTGCAAAAAATTTAATTTTTCTTTCTACACTTACTTGATTAATTTCATGCATTTACTTAGATGGAGAAAAAATCATTGAAGAAAAAATGGGATACATTGATGACAAAATATGAGAACATGCATCTCATACAAAAGGTTGTTTTGTCCCTTGAACTGGACCTAGAGGACGAGGGGTTGCAAGGACTAGAGGTTGCAAGGTAAAAATAATTAATTTACCAAATTCATAATTAAATTCAAATTCATTATCGTAAATTAAATATGATAGTATTTTCAAAACAAATTTAATACATTTTATAAAATTAAATTCTAATAAGATTTCAAAACATATATAACATGAACCGTCACATTTCTATCTATATATATCCTTGTAATTAGTCACAAAAAAATCATCAACCAAAACAATCTCAAATATGGCAACACCAACAAAAACGAAGAAGTTCATTGAGTATGTCCCTCCATCCCCGAAAAGCATGATGTCCATGCTTGAGTACGAGAAAAAACAGAACGAGGATCTCCGAATTGGAGCAAAGGCATTGTTGAGGAGGATTATGAATCACACAACCGCCAAGGCCATGAGTGACATTATTCTCCAAGACGACCCACTGCATAAGATTTATGAAATTTTCCTTGATGTCAACAAGGTCAAAAATATTCCGGTGATAGTCCTCTCTGACTCAACTGCTCGTGAAGATGGTAACTCTGATGCAAATGTGGGTGAAGATGGCATAGGACTGTCATGAGGGATATTTTCTTTATTTATGCACTCAATACAAATAAAAATCAAATGATAAACTAGAAAAAAAAATTCATTTGTATTGTGCTTACTAAAATATTGGACGGACTAACAAAATGGTTGTATTAAAGGACACATAATGCTTCAAAATATATCATTCCATAATTTATAATGTGCATAATAAAATTTATTTAATTTATTTATAAAATGACAATTTGTAATTAATTTGTAATTTATTAATTTATTTAATTACAAGACTATTTCTATAAAAAAAACATGTTAAAAATTTGAGTTCCTTATAATTTGATTCGTTAGATCAAACAACTAGTGTAATGCTCAAATTGATATATATACACTTTACACATATTCCAATTCAATCACTTTTGCCAATTATAATGTTAACATATATTTAACATTCAATTGAATTAACCAACCCTAAACATTACTGAAAATTCATCGATAAATAATTCATTATTTGAATAAACAAACAATACTGAATGAAGATAAAAATATTGATAAATAATTCATTAATGTCAATTTTTACAATCACATAAAAATTTCCAAACAAAAAATATTATTACCGACGCAAATACACCTACAAAAAAACCAAGAACAAAAAATTTAGAAATATTGACACAATGTAAAATTTGTAAAAGAATTTAAAATGGAAGAGGAGAAATTGTGAAAGAGATTTAAGGGTATGTTTACCGTATTTAATAATGATTTTTAGTTGGGAGTTGAGTGTTGCATTGGAAATACAATTTAGGAGAGAGAAAATTGAAGTGTATGTTTGAATTATTTTGACTAAATTAAATTCCGAGTAATCAAGATTAAGGGGGTAAAATTGTCATTTAATTTGTATCTTAATTTTTAATTTCCATAATTGACCTTGTCTGGATGTCTGGATATTTAGCACCACCCTTATATTATTTTTAAGTAGGGGGCATCTTTTTTAAAGCTGAAAACTGACAGGTTATTACTCATTAGGTGGGAGGAAAATTATTGAGGGGATGTTTATTAAAAAAATTCTTCAATAATAATGGAAATGAGATATAAATATAGTAATTAATATATGAAATTAGAATAAATGAGGTATATAGCATTGTTTTTTTTCCTAAATAAAGTAATTATTACCCCCATTTGATTACCTACATCTCACCTTATAATTATCTTCATCAATCAATCTCTCATACGACAACTAATAACATTATTTTTTTGTCAACTTTACTTAAATTGGAGCACAACATTAATGATGTAACCACCATGAACATAAACTTTCATTCAACATATATAAGAATAAAAGAAGAAAATGAAATTTCATTCCCATTACGATTGAAGAATTTAAAAAGGTGAAGGTGATACTATCTCTTGCTGTTCAGAGTAACAGTGTAGCGACTCGAGGATTAGCCATCATTTGTTGTACGTACATCATCATTATAAAATTTTAGCAAATTAAAGGTGGGGTTAGTATATTATGTTCACTCTTAAATTTGGTCCTTTAAAATTTAAATTTTATTAAAAAATTAGTTCACGCCTGAATTAAGAACTTTATTTTTATTTATATAAAATTATACTTTTTTAAAATTGGGGCGTGACATTAATTTTACAGTAGTATACATTTATTCTAATAGTAACATAAATTTGCTCCCCAATTTGTATTACTATATAGGCAAATGTGTATTACTGTAATGACAAGATGAGTTTTTATAAGAATAAATATGTGTTTTTTATTTATTCATCATCCATTTAAAATCTGAGTACATTGATTCATATAGTAATACACCTTTTACTATTTTAGTTGTGTTATTATATTAAAAAATAATAATTTTCATAAAAATAAAGAATATATTTGTGGAAAACTAATATTTATTCTTATAGAACAATTTACTTTTTATATTATATAAAAAAATATTTATTCTATAAAAATAAATGAATATACATAAAAAGAATAACATCTTACATTATAGTAACATATATTTGCTCTAATTATAACACACATGTACTCCTCAATTTGTGTTACTACATAGGCATTTATGTGTTATTATATGGGTAAATGCATGTTACTGTAAAGACAAAATGTATTTTTGTAAGAATAACTAAATACTTCCTCCGTCCCAAAAAACATTGCGGTGTCTTTTGGACACACAGTTTAAGAAAAAGGTATAATAAGTACATTTTTATGAATATTATGTGTATTGTGAGAGTAGAGTTTAATTAATAGTTTCTATTTTTAGATATGCAAACTTTTTGTGGAACAAACCAAAATAGAAAGTATGCAATGTCTTTTGGGAAGGGGGAGTATACGTAAAATAATAAAATTTAGTCTGAATACTAACACATATTTTATCTATAATAAGTAATAACATGCATTTGTCCATAAAATAATACAAATTTAGAGCAAATTTTACAGATAAGATAAAATACAATAAATTTAATAGAAAAAATAATAGCCAACAGCTTCTGTTCTGTTGGCGAATAGATATATATGTATGATATTAAGCCATGCAAACGGCGGGCCCGCTTTTTTTTTTTTTTTTTTTTCTCTTCTTAGTTTATTTTTAAAAATATTTATAATAGAATATTTTATATAATTTTTTTTTCAAATTCAAAATTATTATATGCCTATGAAACAATCCGGCGTTCCATGGTTAAATGACACGAAACATCTTCAATAATTTTAAATAGAATACCAAAATATCCTCCATGAGCTTTATTCTTGTCTGAGTTTGCTCAAGTTAATGATATATACTCCTCCTCCCTTTTCAGAAAATTTTTCCATATTATTTAAGAAAAATATAATTTTGAGTAAAATATTATTATATGAGTAAATATATGGGTCAATTACATGGGTGCTTTTAAGCACCTTACAACTCATCCAGGTGCTTGAAATTTTCCAAATTACATATAGGTATAAATTTTTTTAAATATGGCCCAGATATGAATAGTAGAAGGTAAGTGATTTGACATGTGATTACTGTTTATGGTTGGACTATAATTTATCGGAGCAATAATTTTTCGACAAATAGCAATTGCACTATTGAACATGCGGTTGTACTTTTGAATTAGTTATTGTACTGGAGATGTAACTGTGCACGATCATGACCCTTTTTCCGGTCAGTGTATTCCAGCGATGCGTGTTTGTACTATTGTATATGCAAATGTACTATTAAAAGTTGTGTGATTTTATCACAGTATTTCAGATTGTATCACAGTGTTTCAGATTGTACTGCTTCTTTGTGAAAATAATATACCCAATAAAAAAAGTGTGAAAGTAGTTTTGGGATGGAGGGAGTATTAAACAAAATAAAAAAAATTCAAAATTAAAAAAATAGAAGAAATGAGGTGTCGCAGGTTTTAAAATCAAATTCAAAATAATAATATTATGAAAACAATACATTAATAAAAAGAATAAAAAATTTAAAAGAATAAGCAGGGAGAGAGAGAGAGAACCAGGTAGGGTTGCAAACGAATCAAATAATTTTGATTCGATTCGGTATTCATATTCGAATTTCGATATTCGTATTCGAAATTTTATGATTCGAATTCGATTACAAATATTCGATTCGATTCGATTATTATTCAAATACGAATACAAAATAATGATATTCGATTCGATATTCGTAAATATTCGATTAAATATTTTTTTATAAATATTATAATGATAATAGACTTAATAGTTAGTATAATTATTGCTATTATTATTATTGTTATTATTATTATTTTAAGATTATAGACCATTAGAAATTTATGGCTGCTATAATTATTATTATTTTAAGGATGTAAGCTCATTAGATAATAATCTAAATATCATATGCACCTATATTTCAAACTCTTACCCGAGGGTTGTAAATGAATCAAATACTTTTGATTCGATTAGGTATTCGTATTCGAATTTTGATATTCGTATTCGAATTTTTATGATTCGAATTCGATTCGAATTTTTATGATTCGAATTCGATTCGATTCGATTATTATTCAAATACAAATACAAAACTATGATATTCGATTCGATTCGATTCGTTTGCAACCCTAGAACCAGGAGAGGGAGAGAGAGAGAGTCAATATTCAGTGGGTAGTCCTCTTTTTGGGGTTCTTTGCAATATTTTTTGTGCGGTGGGATCCATTTTTTTAGGTATTTTGAAATATGAAAATTTTTGTGGTGTGTTTAAAAATATGTACATTAAAAGTGTGGGATTTTGTAATTATTTCTATTTTTATTAATCACGCTGTTTATAAATATATGGAGAAAAAAAAAAAAACCCTCTTTTAGTTGTCTATGTAACTTGCAAGGATAAAATTGGTGATAAAGACAGACCTAACAAAAGATAAATTAAACTTTAAATTGCTGATAAAATGTAAACATCTAAGATTTTGATTAAAATCACAATCTCCAATTTTGGCTTATTCTTTACCGTAACACGCACAAACAATTCGGTTACTCAAAAATGGGTTCGCACTAACCTATAAGGGCTCATTTGTTTCGATGGAAAAGATAAATAGTTCAAGATAGATTACTCAAGATTATAATCTAGAGATTATTATCTAGGAGTTAAATAGTATGTTTGGATTGATGGATTAAGATAATTAGTCATGCAAGATAATTTTATTTTGCATGTTTGGATTGCAAGATTAATAATAAAAAATATACAATTGACAATTTTGCCCTCATATCATAAACAAAAGCTAAATGAATTGTTTACTAAGCTCATCATACACCATTTCCACCAAGTATCTCTAATTAATTTTAATACAAATAATTTGCCTTCTCTATTTAAAAAAAAAAAAATTAAATTAAATTAAATTTAATATAAATTAATTTGTCATCTTCAAATTTTTTTAAAAATAAATAAAAATAATTCACCTTTAATGGGATAAAGACACTGGAATTGGTAAATAAAGTACATAATCATATTGCCAATTTCATAGCCCATATTTTGTTTTGTTTTGGAAATCGGCGGACATAGGGAAAGCCAATTTAACCACGATTTTTCCCCCCCAATATGTCAAGGGTATTTAGTAAAGATGGGTTTTAACAGATTATAATAAGACCATTTAGCCCAGATTGTATAATCTGTCTTTCATCAGATAAGCTGAAATTTGTTTCGGGCTATTAGTTAATCTTGGGAATTCATCTATCGAACCAAACATAAAATTAAATGAGATAATTTAATCTATCTTGCGATATCCGGTGAACCAAATGAGCCCTAACAATATTCGTGTACATTTAAATTTGTTTTCATCCATTAAGACTACATTCTGCTTTATACATTTACTATTTAACTTTTATTGAATTAACTTTGTTTGGAAATATATGTAAAAATATTTTGATTTAATCTCAAAACCCCTAAATTTTAATTGTAAAGTAGTTGTAATAAAATCTAGAAAAATATCCTATTTGTTAGGAGGCTGAAAATCGTTGACAGACTAGTTTAATAGGCAACAGACCACTTGAAGATTGAAAAAGAACTCGTCTGTAAAGATTAACTAATGAAGAATTGTTAAGTACACCCACCAGAAGAGAAGTTCACCTGCAGAAGCCTAAGTACAACTAAGATGTGCCCTACCTCTACACAGGGGATCACAACTCCACTGTCAAGGAGTCCCCTGAAGCATTAAATGTTACCAAAAATATTTAATAAGGTTGGTGTGCAACACTAAAGAGAATGATTGAATGCAACATACGTAATATTCCAAGTCACCTGAAGAAGTGACGGTAAACTTAAAGAGAGCCGTTTGACTGGTCTGTAAACATTCAGACTTAAGCAATGAGAAGCTGCCACCTATGTACGGACCTGACATAAAACTGACTGACCTGACAGAACCAAAGTTAGAAGCAACCAACAATCTAGGATGCCACAAACTACGAAGGTGGCTGCATTAATTACAAGAAAGCATTTAATGAGCTATCACTAATTAATGTTTAGGATCATGAAGATTTGAATAACGTTGAATTACCAAAATAGCATGATTTGAAAGTCTTCTCTCCAACGGAAAGTTTTTCAAATCATATCTATAAATACATTGTTTGAATATGAAGAGAAGCACGGGAAACACTCAAGCTCTCAAGAAATCAAGCATTCAACTCTCAAAGTATACCAGAAAGCACTCGAAAAATCTATAGTTTCCCAAGTGTTTTCAATTCTTAGAGTTCTACTCTGTATTCTAGGCTCACATTGTAATATCCTTAGAAGCCTACTGAGATAGTTCAAGCCCAAAAATTGTTCTTTATTGTAAGGGCAATCTCAAACCAGTTGGAACCCACTCGAAGCCAAAAACTGAAAAAGTTTAGGTGGAGAGTGATATGAAAGTAAGCTGAGAATTGTGCTCAGTCTGAAATCTAGAGAGGACTAGGACCTAGGACAATTCTAGGGATCAAGACTAAGTTGTGTTCTTGATCATATTAGCAAACATCAATTACACAAAATTTATAAAATATATATGTAATTCATAAGAAAATTCTAATAAAATTGTGACTATAGTCTCCAATAAAAATAGGTATATCCATAAATAATTAATGTACAACAAATAATGCTAAACTTATCACAAATCTAACACAGAAAATTGCTTTATCTAACATTTTTTTAGCAAACAACAAAACTTTATTCAACAAGAGAATCGAACAGGTAAAAATATAAAAATGTACAATGAATTGAAGCATCGAACACAATGTGACAATAGACCCGTACGATTGCAACCAACATGTTGAAGCAATACTCGTTTACTTGAGAGGTTTTTGGATGAGGGGGGGTTGTTTTTTTCACGAATGAAATTGAAGAAAATGGACAAAAGTTGTTGTACATTCGTAAAAATAAAGATATCGAATCGGGTAATTATTGTCCACCTACCCGCTTTGGATTCAACATTTAGCACCGCATAGCTGTCGCTAATTTAATAAAACAATTGGTGGTTGCTAAATTGTCAACAATATGTTTTGCGACTGATATCAGGCGGTTGCTAAATTATTTTTTTGACACTAGCAACCGCCAGTGATCGTAAATGGGTCGTAAATTTTTCAATTTTGATCAATAGTCAAAGACGGTCTCTAATTGGTCACTAATAATATAATTAGCGACCAATTAGGAGGCGGTCTTTTATTATTGATCGCTAAAACACACATTTTTTTATAGTGTTATATATTAAATCTATTTGATCATTTACTTACTTTTATCTTGATTAATTGATGAATTCAGCTTCTGTCTATTTCACGTGTGACGACAAAACATGCGTACACACGCTATCTTTTAAGATATAGTGGATGTCAAATCCATTCAACTTTAATACATTTGGATAAAAAAGAGGAAAAATAGTTATGTCATCGATCATGGACTTTAGAAGAGTGTGGATCAATGGGCAAACAAAGTTTGCTTTAACCTAAATTAATGTTTTGAGTATATATATTTGAACCGAATCATTTAGTAGAATAATACGTGCAAGATCTAATGGGCAAAATATTTTATTTTGAGAACATTCTCAAATTTTGAGCGAGTAAGTAAAGAAATTGTTAATTTCATGTCAAACAATCATTTTTGAGTAAGTCTTTCTGGGACACGGTCTCATGATATAAAAATTGCACTTATTAATAAAAAGTTATCACTTTTAAAAAGTGATTAAACTTTAATAAAAAGTAATAGTAATACTCCTCCATTTCACATAAATGTGCAAATTTTTCTTATTTGGATATCTCACATAAATTTGCACACTACTAAAAAAAAACATTGATTTGTGCAAACTCACAAAACTATATATATATTTACTAATATACCACTATTTTATCTATAAAATATATTTTTCTTAAAAAATGTGTTATCTCGTAGGATTCAAATTCCTACGAGACGGAGGGAGTAATATTTTTGTTAAAAGTGACAATCGGACACTCGTCGTAAGTACGCTCCCCAAAAAATACTTGTTATACTGGTCGCCGAATTTTTCATCGCCAAAACTATTGCCATAAATTTATCAAAGTAAAGCATTTACCATTTTGGAATGATGGCTACAATGAGAAAGTCAGATATGAAAAGTACAAATACGTCACATCACCTCAATTTTCACATGACAATAGATGCTACTCCCTTCGTTCCACAATTATTTGCACAATTTTCTTTTCTGTCCGTCCCAAAATTATTTTCACACCCTATAAAAGTAAACTACTATTTTAACTTTATCGTTACAATATTTACATAGTTACACAAAATGTCATTACTTTACATTTAATTCACCTAATTTTTATTATTTTAATAATATAATTTTACACATCATCCTACTTTCTTTAAAAAATGTATACTTGTTAAGGTGAAAAGACCTCTTTGACGGAGGGGGTAAGATATATCATTCAAAACCAACAGTAACACCTATAATACAAGAAAAAATTTAATGGTATAGTTGTACATTTTATAGTACAATCGAAAATTACATTTTCGAGTCAGAAGGACATTTATGTGAATATCATGAATAATATAAATATTTTGCACCTATATGAAATGTTTTGATTTTTGAGCACCTATATGCGTTTCAACCTCCTAAAGAGCGTCTATATGTAATTCACTCTATTCTAATAATCAACAATAATATTAACAATTTCAAAGATTAATTATAAATTTAGTAATAATATTTGTGTTAATATTTTCAACAACAAGAATATTTATATTAATAAATAAATCATAACATATTATTAATAAGAGTAATTCGACAATCAATAATAAAAATAATAAAATTGAAAAATCTTTAAATATAAAATACATATACTCATATATAATAGTAACAAATTCAGTCATATACGATAAAAAATCATTAATAATGAAATTTTTTATTATTAATAATAATAAAAGCAAAATTAATTTTTTTAAATGAATATTAATATATAATAAGGATAATGCTATATGTTGTGACCAAAATAATTTTATCTTTCTCACTTATTCTTGACCTCGAATGTGAGGAACCTGATACTCTTTTAGAAGACTAAGTCAATCTCGCTAGCCCCGGTCTGGCCTTGAAAGGTCAAGATAATTTTTGGGTCTATAACCCTGTCTCGTACCCGTAAAGCCAAGACACTAGGTTACCTTTTTGGCTCATGGTCCCATCCCGAACTAGCGAAGCCAAAGAGTAACTATTATGCTGAAGATGAGCACAAGACGAGGTGAAAAGGTCTGTTAAACCCTTACTTTGATTAGATTTTGATAATAGCAAAACTTAGATATTCTTGTACATATACTAACATTTCAGGTTAATTCTAAGAGTTAAGGAAATTACAGTGTAAAAGAAAAGTTTACAGCTGCAAAGTTGATAAGCTTACAGCTGAACAAGACCTTGCAGCTGTAAGATTGTTCCTATAGCTAGAATTGGAATTTGCAGGAGTTGAAGCTGTAAAGATCAAGGAAGCCTGCAGTCATAAGGATCGTTGGAGGATTAGCACAAGATTAATAAATCAAGTGATTATCAAGACCTTTATAACTCAGATTAGTGAAATAATCTTGCACTCACTAAGGAGTACTTAAGGAAGAGTTTATTCTAAAGTCTGGAGGATTAATGAAGATTATTTTGAAAGTTGAACCAGATGTTGTGGATAAAAATAAATAGTACATCTAGTATTATTCTGTGTGAAGACCACTTCACACATATGGAAATTTATTGAGAGAAAGAGGAGCCTTATCTAGAATTCAAATTTTTGAATTTCTAACGGATAAGACACACCTCTTCCACTAAAAATAGAGGAGGATTTTAGAGAAATAAAAATAACTCGAGCAAGTCAAGCATTCATTCTGAGCAAATCCACAACCAACATACTTTGACAGAATTCATCAGAAATATTTTTCCTTGTGATTCATAGGATAATTGGTTAGGATTTCTTAGAGAGAATCACATTCTTTGTTGTTATTCCCTCACACATATTTCATTTTATTCTACTTTGTGTAGATTTCTCTTTGTGAGATACTTTAAACTCTTAGTGAGTTTGTGTATTCTGAGTGAATAAGTTAAGTATTTTTCTTTTACTTAGATTAGAAATCTTTGTGAGATCTAGTTCTCAGCGGAAAATCCTTGTAATTGATCTTTGTGATCATGTCTTTTACATTAACAACATATTATCAACATAAAATTAAAAAAAAAAAATTAAGAAACATATATTTGTTTTTATAAAAATACATATTATTCGTATATTTACTTTAAAAATAAAAATATTTTAAGATGTAGTAACACACATTTTGTCTTACAGTAACATACATATGTTTATGTAGTATAAATTCTGCGACTACTGAGATTGTAACACATGTAAAATATTATTACATTAACAACATAAAATCAACATAAAATCAATAAAAAAATAAAAAATAAATTAAGAAACACATATTTGTTGTTGTAAAAATATATATTATCCTTATAGTTACTTTAAAAGTACAAAAAATTAATTTTTTAAGATGTAGTAACACACATTTCGTCTTACAGTATCACATATATGTTCATGTAGTATACATTTTGGGACTGCCGAAATTTTTTCTTGAAAATTTCATTTGACCCAATTTGACTCGGTAAGAATCCGCGAATTTTGAACTGGGTATATTGTACGGGTCAGGTTTGGTGCAATATTGTATATTAGAATTTGTGTTGTAAAAAATATTCACCCCTTTCATCAGTTGATATTTCTACAAATGATAGGAAAATAATATTATTTTTCTACAATTATATTCTTACTATATTGACATTGCATAGTATTATTTTACATAGAGTGAGACTCCTGTGCACCCGGGTGCTTCTCTCTCTTTCCTCCACACATCTCGCAACCGCGCCACGGAACCCCTTCTTCCTCACATGAAAATGCCCTCCGAACCTGAAGAAGAAACCAGTCGTCGACGCGGTTTCCGATTGGTGATGTGGTGGCTTGGGCTGTAGGCGACACATCTCTGGCGTGAGTGTCCTCCATTAAATTCGGCGATATTAGAGTTTCATGCTGCGGTGGTCGGTGGATATTGTTGGTGGTTTGGTTGTATGGGGTTGAGGGATGTTGGTGTGGTTAAGATTGAACGGCGCCGACGAAAGAAACGGTGGTTGGAAGGTGGAGATGGTGGAGGAGGAAGGTGGAGAACAAAGAAGAGAGGAGGAGGAAAGGTATAATCTCCATTGCAATGGAAATGATGAGTAATTACTGGGAATAATAATTTTGTGTTCCATTTATCATAATACCCGTAGAGCAAATCATAATACCCCAAAAACAAATTATAATACCCCAATAACAATTAATAATACCCAATAACAATTCTAAACAAATACCCCAAGAACAACAAACAATACCCCAAGACCAACTCACAATACCCCAAGAACAAATTTAAGTAAATACTCCAAGACCAACTCACAATACCCCAAGAACAAATATAAGTAAATACCCCAATAACAATTCTCAATACCCGAAGAACAAATAACAATACTCGAAGAACAAATCACAATACCCCAAGAACAAATAGAAGTAAATACCCCAAGAACAAGTCACAATACCCCAAAGTAAATACCCCAAGAACAACTCATTATACCCCAAGAACAAATAATAATACCCGAAGACAAAATAATTAATACCTCAATTGCAAAAAAAATAAACACATAGTGCGGTGTGTGTTTTCAAAATCCAAGTGCATACCATGCACTCGGGTGCACAGTAGTATTTGCATTTTACATGTACTCCCTCCGTCCCGTAGGAATTTGCACCCTTCGGGATGTCACATTTTTTAAGGAAAATGTATTTTATATATAAAGTAGTGGCATATGGGTAAATATGTGTAAAAGTTTGTGAGTGTGCACATAAATCAATGTTTCCTTTTTTAGTAGTGTGCAAATTTGTGTGAGACGTCCAAATAAGAAAAGTGTGCAAATTCCTGTGGGACAGAGAGAATACTAATTTACATCTACCAATTAAAACCAAATCATTACAATTTAAGTTTTAAACGAATTCCAGAGGGAATAACCATCTATAATGTCTCCCAAAATTGGGAAAGGAAAGAAAATAGGAATAACAGGACATTTAATCATCTCTGAACAAGGGACACAAATTGTTGTTGTTTCATAGTGTCCACCTTAAAAATTAACAGTAATCTGTCCACCTTAAAAATAGGAATAACAGGAAAAAAACTATATCTACCAGTAATCATTTTTTTTCTGATAGTAAAATTACACGTATTACTGATAGATATAGTTTTTTAATTATTAAAAAGTCGCATATATATTATTAAAAAGGGATTACTGGTAGATATAGTTTTTTAATAAAAAATATACTTTTTAATTAATATATCTACCAGAAAAAAAAACTACATCAAAATATATCTTTTGTGCATCATATCATTTATTATTAAAAAGTCGCAAATATATTATTACTTAAAAATATATTTTTTATTAATAATACATATAATTTTTAAATAATATTTTATCTCATTATTTAAAAATATAATTAAATTATACGGTGAATTTAATGCATAAAAGAGTAATACAATTTTATTGAATGGTAATTACTATTCATTAATCAAACCTTGGATAGATGTAGCATTCTCCATTAGGTAACATTATGATGATTAGTGAATAACAAACTCTTTAATGAGAGTTATGATTCAAAATAAATGCATTTCACCAACAAACATCATCTGAAATTTTATTTATAAATGTTTAATTAATGAATCTTAATTTCACAAGAAAAAATTAATTAACCATTGAAAAGAATTAAAAACAAAAGACTAAATAATTAATGACCCACATTATAGATTCATATAAGTAATTATTTGTAGTATGATACTCATTATGCATAATCATATTCACAAATTAAATGTGAATCATCTAATCCAAAATCAAATTAATCCCTTTTCCCTGTTTTCCCTAAAATCAAACCCAAATCTCTAGGATACACGTTTACCTTCAATCCATCCTTCATGAACAGCGTCAACGACATCTTCTGCTCCACCTTGTGGCCCGCCGCCACCACCAGCCGGTGCCGGAGCAACACCGCCGCCGCGATCGATTTCATCTGCAGGTAAGCCAGATCCTTCCCCAGACATATCCGCGGCCCGGCATTGAACGCCACGAACTGAAATTGATCCTTCATCTCGAACTTCTTCCCGTCCTCCGATAGCCATCTCTCCGGCTTGAATTCCAGGCAATCGTCTCCCCAAATGAATTTCATCCTCCCCGACGAGTAGATCGAGTAGGTGATGTTTGATCCCGCCGGAACAAATGTGCCGTCGGGTAAAACGTCGTCAGCGATTACGTGCTTTGAATCCTCCGGCACGGAAGGGTACAGCCGCAGGGTCTCTGATAGAGCTGCCTTGAGATATGTCAAACGGTCGATTTCTTCGAATTCCAACGGATCGTCTACCCATTTCGCGGTGTCGCCGCCGCGAGACTCCATTAGGACCGAGCAGAGCTCGATTAGGATCTTCTCTTCGACATCGGGGTTTTGGGTAACCGACCAGAAAAACCAGCTGAGCGCCACCGATGAGGTGTCGCGTCCGGCGAGGATGAAATTCAGGACAACTTCTTGGAGGAATTTATCGCTGTACGATTCCTTCTTCTTCATAAACCTGGACAACAAATTAGGGTTCTGAATATCTCCATTTCCATTTCTCTCATATCTCAAATATGTGTAATAATTGTAAAGAGTTTTACTGGAGATAATTTAAAATACTGATTTTTTATTTTAAAATATTTATTTTACTCAAATATATAAATAATTCTTTTTATTTACTTTTAATATCAAATAATTTTTTTTTACTTATACATTCCACAAATATTATCATCTAGTCATTCCACCTCACTTCAGTCTATTCTATCCTATCTCACCTTATCCATTCCATATGATATTTATATCATTTAATATTACTAAATATTATATAATAATAATAAAATAAAATTTTAAAACATAGAATTTAAATATTAACCAATTATAATACTTTTATCATATATACGTGATTATTTCAATTTTTATTTATATCATTTTAATGTATTGTGTATACTAATGAATATTATAGTATAAAAAATAAATTTTAATGTAAATTAATGAATATTATAGTCTATAAAAGCATATAAAAATATTTAATTTGTTATGTTTGAAAATATATTTATTGAAATTTAATTAACACGAGAGTATTATCAAATCAAAATTAAATCTTATATAAAGAATAGGGTATAAAAGAATTTTTAAAGTAAATGTGGATAAAATAAAATTTTAAAGTTAAAAATGGGTATATTATAACTCTATCAATTATAACCAGAAAAGTAATAAAATTATTATTTAATATCTAAAAATTTTATATCAATTTTAGTATTCACAAACTATATCCATCAAAACAATTTAAATCACAATCTAAAAAAATGATAAATTTTACAGAAAAAAAAAAAAGGAAAAGAAGGAAACCTAAATTATAAAGAGGAGTCTTGTGTGAAATACACATTTTTATTTTACTACATTAGTAGTAAATCTTTCAAAATATAATTTTAATTCATAACTAAAATCCTTTTTTATTCAATTTCTTTTGTCGTCAATAAGATTCTTAATTAATAAAATACAAAATATGATCTTAATAGTTTTTAACTAAAATTGATAGTTTATATCTTTCAAGCCACGTGATATTAATTTTCCAAATCATGAAAAACTCTAAATTAATTGTTTTGCTAACTTTCAAGTTTTAAATTGTCCTGTAAAAAGAAATAAGTTTAATATTATTTCTATTAAACAAGAAATTAAATAATAATACAAACCTTGATAACAAATCGTCATGGAGGGAGCCACCGGTCTGCTGACTCAGCAGCTCGAGTTTACGTGTATTGATTACATTGGTCATGTAGCCATCAACGTGTTTCAAACTCTGGCTCAAGCTGAGCTCCATCCCAAGTCGGAGCCATTTCTTGAATTTCCAAATAAATTCAGGCAGAATAAACCGCTGCAGCGTGGCTTCAGTGGCTCGATCGAAAGCCGACGCGAAGCCGTTTTCGGGAAGACCCGGAGAAAGAGTCTGTGGATCCTTGCCGAAAGCCAAGCCGCAAATGTTGTCCAAAGTGAGCCGAAGCAATAGGTCCTGCAGATCGACCGGTTCGCCCTCGAGTTGAGCTGTCGCCAGCATTGGGCAGAACCGGTTCTTGATGGCTCGGCTCACCCACCGAGCCATGGCTTGCCTGAGAGTCCGGGTGGTGAATTCCAGTGCGGCGGTCTTACGCTGGAACAGCCACGTGTCGCCATCAGAATTGAATATCCCCTGCCCCAGCAAATCGTGAAACACAGCTTGCCATGTGGGGCCCTTGGGGTAATTGTCGAACCTAACCTTCAAAATGTGCTCTAAATTCTTCGGGTCGCACGTGACGGTCACGAGGCCCTGCTTTCGGGCCAGATAGGGGATCGCGAAGATGCAGGTCTGGTAGGTCCCACCGCAGGCCAGGAGGTTGCCGGCTATCCAGTCGTGTAAGCGGCTGTTATTCTGAATAAGGCCCGGGAGACTGCCTAAAACGGGCCACACGTTCGGCCCGGATAAGCATCGGGCCATTGATCTGAACCACACGAAATAAGCTGCCACGATGGCTAGAATAATCAAGGCCGTTGATACGTCCATTTCCCTGATTTCTCAAAACCCACTGCACAGAAAATAAAACCACCGCTTTCAAACCTCTGATATGTTACCAGCAATAAATTATTACTACTAAAAAAATATACATTTTGTAAATAAATTATTATTATACAGTCAATATCAGAAATGCTAAAAGTTTCTGAAAAATACCTGAAAGCACCTGCAATTTATGAACTGGAGGGAGATTCAGCCTTGAGTAATATCAAACATGCGTCCAAATAAAAAAAAAAAATTCAAAATCTCATAAAAAATAATGTGATAAAAAAATGTGTGTGTATGTGAGATATATATATTTGTATATATGTATAATGGAGAAAGGGAGAAGAAAAGAAATGAAAGAAAAAGGTAAAGAAGAAAGTATGGTCTTTGAGTGAGAGAGATAGATGAAGAAATAAAGTGATTTATAGAGAAATAAAAGAGAGGCAATAAATAAGGGGGCCGCATTGCTGTTGAAATTTCACTAAATTACATACGTATTCCATATATTGAGTCTTGCTATACATCACACACAAGAGAGAGAGAGAGAGAGAGAGAGAAGAGGGAGAGAGAGAGAGAGAGAACTATAATAATAAACCAGCGACATTAAATGCCCGCGAGAGTTGTTGGAGAAGTAGTATAATTATCTCCACCTCCAAAATCCAATCTGTATTCTCCCTACACAATTATTCAAAAGCTAGCTAGCTCAAGGATTACTTTTAAGGGAAATTAATGGTTAATTTACACCACATGCATTCAATTAACAGCTTCAAACATAGACAGTAAGAATTAAAAAGGAAAATCAACCCCTAGTATAACAACAATTCTTTCATAATTTGTCAGTTAAAAATACTTTCTTAATTATAGCTGGATACAATATTGTAGTGTATATGTATGTAATTAATGTATGTATGTATGTATATATGTTGTAAGCTTTATATATATTTTGATGATAAAGTCATATTCAGAGTAGTCTTTTTCTCAAGTGTTTCTTGCTTTTGCATGTGTTGTTGCCCTTACCAGTGGGAAATCGATTTATTTTGGGTTTTAAATTGTTTGTATAAAACTTTATTTGAAATAGAATTTAGCATAGCTGCTCACCTAATTTGGCAGGAATGAAGTTCCTCTTAAATTCATGCATTCAATGTTGGGAAAAAAGTTAATGAGATTAGTTGAGAAATGCATGTGCATGCATACCTATACATACAAATACACATACGTAATATATATGAAACTGTTTCCTACTTTTGCAGTTTTTAATGATAAATTCTTACTTTTAAAATATTTTCAAAATCATTAATAATGTTACATGCATTTTGTATATATTAATGCATGAGATTACATTTATACAAAATTTTATGTATATACATAAATGTGGATCAAGAGAAGAAAAAGTTGAAAATTGATAATGGAGATTAGTCCAAAAAAAAGTTTTAAAGATGAATTCGGTGGCACATGTTTTACGGACGTTTACTTTGAACATGTGCGTCATTTTCATTTATTACATTTTTAACATTGTTTTATCATCTAATATATATATATATATATTTACTCGTGCTCTATCCATCATCTATATTTATTGTCTTTATATAGTATTATATAACAATATATTTATTCTCTAAAAGTTATAAGATTTCAACGCATTAAATAATTTTACGATAAACTTGAGGATACAACGAATTACAATGAACCATGTCCTTTATGTTTGTTTTGGGAATGGGATTATACTAAATCCCGAAAAATAACTAAAAAAATGATTGTTTTAAGATTTTATTAGTTGTGATATGAGGAAAAGGTTGATTAATATTGTATTATTATATTCTCAATTGTTATATAAACATGTGAAATAATCTATATTCAAGAATTCACGGATCTTGATCGGATCGGTCGAATTTGAAATTTTTTTTCCAAAATTTCGTGTTACATAAATTTTAGAATTTTTGTTCCAAGTCTGTGTTACTATATACGTTAACTATTATAAGACAAAATGCGTGTTACTATAAGCGTGCAAATGACGCTTTGACGGTCGCGGGCGGTTGAGCAGCGTCAAGCGCCTAGACTGCCTATACGCCGTCTAGGCGGTGCCAAGATTTTTTTTTAAAAAAATTCTAATTTTTTCTACTATTGTTAAATTTATTCTAAACATATGTATTAATAAAAATACACATTATATGATAAATTTATAAATATAAAATATAGTTAATAACCGAATTCATATTTCACAAAAGGTAACAAAACAACAAAATGTTAAAAACTATAATAATACAACATTGCTCAACTTCTAAATAAAATACAAAAATAGCAAAATACATAGTACGAATAAATTATGAAGAAGTTCAATTAAATATTTATTTCTTAGTAATTTAATTTCTATTCTTTTATTTTAAGTTTAAGCTTTAACTTGAAATATATTTTTTTAAAAGAGTAATGGTCGTCTAGGCGACTCTAAGACGGCCGCCTAGGTGGTCTCGGCAACACCAAATATGTTGGCGGAATTTTTTCGATAATTTGGTATAGGCATCGGCTGCAAAGTACCTAGGCGGTCTCAATGGCCGCCATTTGCATATCACTGGTTACTATCAGATTAAATATTATTTTTTACATATATTTATTTATTTTATAGAAATAAATAAATTTCATGCAACAAAAAATTAATTTTTAACAAATATTTATCTATTTATATAAATATAATTATTTTCTCATATAATAACACATAAAATAGTAAAAGGTGTATTACTACATGAAACAAAATACCTAAATTTAAAGAGATGATGATTACATTAAAATACACATTTATTCTTATAAAAATATATTTTGTCCATATAATTACACATGTTTGCTTCTATAGTAGTACAAACTAAGAGCAAATGTGTGTTACTATTAAAGCAAATGTATGTTAATATTGTATTAAATGATGTTCTTTATATATATATATATATATATATAAGAGTAAAATGTATGTTAATATTGTATAATGTATGTTAATATATATATATATATATATAAGAGTAAAATGTATGTTATTATAAGAACAATTATTAATTTTTTAAAAATATTTATTTATTTTTATAAAAATAATGACTTCCATTTAATTACACATGTAAAGCAATGAAAAATGTATTATTACATAAAGTAACATATCTAGATTTTATATGAATGATGAAAAAAATAAGAAACACATATTTGTTCTTATAAAAATTCATTTTGTACTTACAGTAACATATATTTGTCCATATAGTAATACAAACTGGGAGCAAAATGTGAATTACTATTAGAGCAAATGCATACTACTGCAATAACAAAATTTTGTTGTTGTACGTACAAACATTTATCTATCCTTAGAAAAGTATTTTTTTTCCTACAGCAACACAAATAAGGTATTAAAAGATTTGTTACTACATTAACAACATAGTATCAACAGAGATCAACATGAACGAAAAATAAATTAAGAAACACATATTTATTCTTGTAAGAATACATATTGTCCTTTTAATTAAGTACAAAAAATTAAAATTTTATGAATTAGTAACACACATTTTGTCTTTCAGTAGCACACATTTGTGCATATATATAGTAACACAGTTTAGGAGCGAATTTTCTGTAATAAACTCTGGACGAATTTATCTTCTTAAAAAAAATTATATTTGACCGGACTTGACCCAATTAGGATCTAAAATTTGACCTGGAGTGACTATTGATCCACCAATTTTAATATTTACTTGTTTTTGGTATATTTTACATGTGAAATATTTCATATAAGAGTATCTAAATTATATCATCACAAAATTTCTCCCATAAAATTTGTACCATTAAATTCGTTCGTGATATCATGATTTTCATTTAATGATACCATTGCATTTATAAATTAATATCATAGTGTTAAAAAGCTAAGATACTTTATTAGAGTAACGTACTACAAAAATGCAATGGTCGCTAATTCAGGCTTTGATGACCGTTTACCGACCGCAAGTCACCAGATATGAAGTTTCACGGCCGCCTCATGAAATGGTCACTAATTTCAGCAATTGGTCATCGTCTTAGCAATCACAAAATGTATTATGCGTGGGGATATTTTTAAATTAATAATTAGGGATCGTTCTTTGACGATCGCTACATTGACCGTCAAATTAGTGACCGCTATAGATGGTCACCAAATTAAAAAAAAAATTAGCGACCGTTTTTTGCGCTCTCTAATCACTATCTTTGATCCATGTAGAGAACCGCTATGACATTTATAACAAACAAATGGTTACCGCTTCTGTGCTAGTTGGTCACCTTCTCTGACGGTTCCCTAAATTTTTCATTCCAATAAATATGACAGATACGAGTTAAAAAAGTCAAACACGTATACATATAAAACCTGCCAACCCCCCTCCCCCTATCCCCCCTGCTAATCTCTGTTGTCTACTTTTATGGTATATATTTTTTAAAATTATTTTTAATTATTATTATGAATTTATGCATGTTATTATTAGAAATTTAGTTATTATTTTAAAAATCATTTATAATTATTTATTTAGTTTTATTATTATAAAGTTATGCATGTTATTATTAGAAATGTAGTTGTTATTTAAAAATTTAGTAATTATTAGAAATTTAGTTTAGTTTGAAATTTTAATTAAAATTATTTGTTTAGTAATTATTATAAATTTAAGAACGTTTTTCTTAGAAATTTAGTTGTTATTTGTAAATGTAGTTGTTATTATTAGAATTATGCATATTATTTATGCATGTTTAAATATTAATTAGTTTAGTTTAACATGTTAGTTTATACATGCTTAAAATATTAATTTTTATAGTTAAAATATTAGTTAATTGATTAGGGTCATTATTGCATGTTTTCAAATAACATGGAAAATCAAATGAATGAAGCTCGAGATGAAATTAGAGAAGAGGAACCATTAAGAGTACAAGTGCATCAAGGTGAGGAGCACTTGGCTCAAAGGGAGGTTCCACAACCACAACCTATACCACGTCAATATCAACCTTACCCACCACCAAATCAACCGTACTACCCACCTCAATATCCTAACTACCCAAACTATCCACCAATTAACCAACCATACTATCCACCACCACCACATAACTATCCTTACTATCCATATCCACCACAACCTCAACACCAAAGACCACAAATCGTGAACCCGCTGCAAAACAATGAACCATTACTCCGAGACTACTTTGAGCCAAGAGTAAATGAGCATTATGATGGTATTGAGAGACCACCGATAGATGTCGAGAAGTTTGAGCTTAACACTAATCTGTTGAAGTTGTTAAAGGAGTCGCCTTTCGAAGGATCAAGTGATCGAGAAGATCCCAATGCTCATCTCAATAACTTCATGGAGTTATGCGACAAGATTAAATACAAATGGATGTCAGATAATGAAAAGAAGCTCCATTTCTTTAATTTTACCTTGACCGGTAGAGCTAAGACATGGATCAGATCAATGAATCTGAAGTTCGCATTTTCTCAATAAATTTTACCCTCCATAAAAAATGTTGAAGGCAAGGGAAGAGATAAAGACTTTTCGACAAAAGGCAAGAGAAACAATATCTGGTGCATGGGAGAGGTATCAAACCTTGTTGTTGGCTTGTCCTCAACATGGTTTAAAGGATAAAGACATACTTTTGACATTCACAATTGGATTGCATGAAAGAGACAAGAATTACTTGAATTCTTGTGCTGGGGGGTCGGTTTGGACTAAGACCGTTTGTCAAGTGAACGAGATCATCGAGAATATAGCTGCGAATGATGTTTTTCAAAGAGATTCAATAGTGGAACGGGTGATCGAGTTGCACTTCTCGAGGAAAGATTGACAAATGTGTGTAATTTGGTCTATGGAGGCCAAAACCAAAACCAAGCTCCAGCTCCTATGCAAGTGAGTGTTGTCGAGAGTATTCCTCCTCCTACTACCGCTACTCAAGAAGAAGTGAGTTACATGGGTCAGCCTCAATACAACAATTCTTTCCAAAATAATCAAAGGTCATATGTTGCTCCATCTTTTCGACAACAAGGAGGTCCGTATCAAAATCAAAGTAACCCTCCTTACAACCCGAATAGGAGACATGAGAATTTTTCATATTCTAATCCTAAGGGGGCGATTCAATTGCCACCCGGGATTGATCCGGGGTCTAAGCCACCTAATAATGAAGGGAAAGGGAGCATGGAGGATACTTTGACATTGATTTTAAAGAAGTTGGACAATTTTGAAGTGTAGTTTAGAAAGATGAATAGTGAAACAAACAAGAGAGTTGATGACTTGTATACTTCGCAAGGAAGTCAAATCAAGAGCTTGGAATATCAACTCGGTCAAATTGCTTCGTCTTTGCGTCCACAAATCAACAAGGGTAAGTTTCCTTCAACTACCGAAACTAATCTAAGAGAGCATATTAATGTTATTTCTACTTGTAATGAGTTGAAGAGTGAGGTGTTGAAAAGAAATGCTATGGAGAATTTTCATCTTGAATTGGTGGAGGAAGTTAAATGTGTTAAGGGAAAAGAATTTGTTATGAAGGGTGATGAGAAAGTAATGGGGGTAGTTGAGAGAATGGAGAAAAAGGATAGGAAAGTTGAAGGGGTAGAAAAATTAGGGGGTGAGGAAAGAAAGGTGGAAGAAGGGAAAGTGGAAAAAGATGTGAAGGTGGAAATTTCAAAAATAGTGAAAGATAAGCTCGATGAGAGATTTAAGAAGTTCTTTGAGATTTTCACAAAGCTATATTCAAAGATGCCTTTTCTAGAAGCTATTGAGGAATTGCCAAATTATACAAGGTTTTTTAGGGATGTTATGGCAAGGAAGATGAAATCCAATGAACCGGAAATGGTCAAGCTTACTCATGGGAGTAGTGAGTTGATACAAAAACATCTACCTAAAAAGCTTAGAGATCCGGGGAGTTTCATTTTGAGCTGCCACATCAAAGGAAGTAAGAAGATGAAGGTCTTGTGTGATTTAGGTGCAAGTGTGAATATGATGCCACTTTCTATTGCTGAAAAGTTGGGCTTACATGAGTTGAGGCCAACAACAATAAATGTGCAATTGACCGATGGTACTAAAGTGAAGCCTAGAGGGGTGATAGAAGATGTGGTTGTTCATGTGGGGAAGTTCATTTATCCCGTTGATTTTGTTGTACTGGATATTGAGGAAGATGTTCGAAATCCTATCATTTTTGGGAGACCTTTTCATGCTACGTCGGATGCCTTGATTAATATCAAGCGAGGAGAGGTTACTCTTGGAATGAATGGTGAAAAAGCTACTTTTTCAATCCATGACAATTCTGAGAGTTCCCCGAAGAAGATTGAAGGAGAATTGAACAAAGTAATGCTAGATGGGATGGAAAGTGGTGAAAAGGTAAAAGACAACATTCTTGATTCTAAGAGTGAACTTTGTGTTGATGATCTTTTCGAAAAGAAAAAAAAGGTGAATGAAGATAAGGGGGTAACGCAAGTGGTGAAGAAAGTGGTGAAGAAGGGATGTTTTTGGAGAAGGAAATTGAGTGATGTAAGTCACTCAACCCTTATTGATTTTGATGTCACTTGAGCTTTATAGCATCCGGCTAGGGGACGTTAAATCCAAACGCTAGGTGGGAGGCAACCCACCCTTATATCCTTTTTCGTATCCTTTATTGTTTGTGTTGATTGGTTTTGCTTTTTTATTTTAGGGGTAGAAGCATGAATGCCATTTTTAGCTCATGATTTTGTGCTTTGATTGCTCTTTGTGGATTTTGTGCTATTATGTGCAAGAATAGATTTGAGGAGCATATTTTGCTTAAGGTTTTGAGATATTCTTGCTTTGGGAGTTGATATGGAGTGTGCATGGTTTATTGAGCTTGAGTTTCTTGATTAATCACTCTTTCCAAACTTTATTAGGATTCTTGATCCGAAAAAGTTTAGGGGTGTGATTCGTGATTAATTTTTCGATTAATTGCTCATTTTCATGATTAATTTGATGATGTTCAATGACCATTTATGTTACATGAGGAGTTTTAAGTTGTGTTGTGTAGGAAAATGGAAGAAAATGGTTTGAAAAAGGTGTAAAGAGATGAAAGTTCGAAGTGGTGCAAAAAGGCTTGGATTCGTGCACCCACAGGCCAGGACTCGTGCACCCAGAAGCTTCGAATCGTGTGTCGGCTCGCTGGTTCGGGCGACAACGGTTCGTACGAATGCTCGCACGAGTCCGGTTCGTGCGATGGCTTGCTGGTTCGAGCGACAATGGTCCACACGAATGCTCGCACGAGTGCGGTTCGTGTGGCCATAGGCATGAGTTCGTGTGGTCCCTTGCTGAGTCCGAATTTGACCAAATTTTGGTCCAACTTTGACCACACTTCCCTAGGTTTGTCCACTCACTCTTTGTCCTCATTTTCCACTTATTCCACACACAAACACACACTTCTCTCTTCACTCTTGCACTCCATATTCTCTCAAAACCAAGAAGGAGAAAGTTGGAGAAAATTTCCATATCTCAATCTCTACAATTTTTCTCATCAATTCCTTCCAAAGGTATGTTCTTTTAACTCTCCTCATTCTATTTATTGCAATTTTATAGAAATTCCATGGTAGCATTGTCTAGAATGAGAAATTCAATTTTTAGGGATTCTTGAGCTTAATTTGGGATTTTTTATTTTAGCTTAATTTTGAGCAATTGTTGATGAAATAATGCTACATTGTTGATGGGTAATCCATGGGGAACCCAATTGCATGCTAATTTTGTGAATTTTGGACTTAATTGATGATTGAATTTTTGAGTGTAGGCATAGTGACGAATTTTTGGGAATTTTATGCTAAAATTGAATTGTCAAGATATTGTTGTGCTATTTGTCAATGAGCATGAGTATATTGATGCTAGGTTGAGTTAATGATGTTGATTCACCTATGATTTTTGCTTATTTGAGGTTTCATTGATATATTACATTGGCATGACTATAAGTTGCATGATTCCTTTGATTCTAGAATTAAACTCATTATGTTCAATCTATTCTACTTAGTGAATGTAGTTGATAATGAATTGAGTGTATTGTTCTTCCTTTGCTCATGTATTTAATTCTTCTAGAAGGGTGATTGATTGAGCTTATTTTTCATATATCATGCTTTGAGCTTATTTCTTGTAGGATATGTCTAAGAGAGGCAAAGGTAAGAGCAAGGCTTCGAGCTCAAAACCTAATAAAGGATGGAATGATCCAATATGTGAGGAAGAGTGTCTTAAAAAGTGTGGAGAATCACCTACCCACTATGGATTGTTCTTTGAGGAGAAAAGGAGCTACTTTTTGAAATTTACTCAAGTCTGTGGTATTGATTTCCAAGCGGGGAGATATTATGATAGGAGTTCCTTAGAGGAGTGTAACTTTGGGAATGACATTGAAGATTTGTTTGATAATATCGGATGGAGCGGATTGCTTAATCTTCAACATTTCGACTCATGCAAGGAGTTAAACATTGAATTCTTGAGCACACTTGAAGTGAGAGAAGTGGATGGAGTTCCAATTCGAGAAAGATTTCGGATAAAGAATGAGAGCTATGTCATGACAACAAATCAAATCAATGAGATTTTCGGGTGTGAAGAAAATGTTGAGAAAGGAAATTTCTATGCATGAGAAAAGTTTACTAGAGCTCAAGAAATATGGAGAAGGATTAGTGATGATGAGAACTTCAATCCTCAATTTTCTAAGTCCTCTAGTCTTGTTAATCCTATCTTGTATTGTGCTCACCGGATCATAGCAAACACTGTCTTTGCAAGAATCGAGCCGAACAGGGTGAGAAGTGATGACTTGTATATCTTGCATTCGATGCTCACTTCTAAAAAGACGGACTTCGGGGCCTATCTTTTGAAGAATCTTAGTCAACAAAATGTGCGGACTAATTGTGCTTATGGAGGAATAATTGCATTTATTGTTCAAAGGACTAGTCCTTCACCCGAAAGGGAAGGTGCAATGGGCGCATTGATTGATGTTGCACATTTGATAAGGTCTAAGAAGTTTAAGAGGAAGTTGAAAGTTGTTTGTGTTGTAGGGCGGAATATTCATGACCTCTTTCCCTTACTTGAGTATGAGCTAATCACCATCAAGAAGAATGAGAATTTGAAGCTCGATACACCCGAACACATTCACTTTAAGGAACAATTTCATCAAAGGATGAACAAAAGAGCAAGGGGTGCTTCAAGTGCTCAAGCACGAGAAGAAGAACAAGTTAGGGAGGAAGAGCATATGCAAGAGGAAAACCCTTTCGAGCAAGAAGGATTTCGTGTGTTTGAAGGGTTGACGTTTAATGAATGGGGGCATGAAGTTCAATCTTTGAGGATTGATGTGGGTGACCTTAAGAATGAGTATTCTTGTCTTCGTTCCGATGTCACGAGGCTCACTGACAATTATCATTCCCTCAACACTACTGTGGACTCCGTAAATAGGACCGTGAACACCATGAGCAATAACATGAACACCATGGGAACGAACATTGAGGAGATTTTGGAGGCACAACGAGCTATGATGCGGTGGCATATTGGTGAAGGGCATTTCACTTACCCACCGATGGACCCCCCTTCGTGAAGTGACGATTTATATCTAACTTCATAAGGATGGGTAACTCATTTTCTTCTCCTTATCATGCCTTCTATCTCGTATTTTTAGGATTTGAATTTTAGTTTGTAATGATTTTACTTGATGATGGTGGTACTTCTTTTTAGGTAGCTTAGTTCTCTTGGTATTTGTTCTTGTGATGGATTATTGATGGATTTGATCTTAGGATTTATGATGTTTTTATTGATTGTGCTTAATTCGTATGCATTGCTTGATATTGTCTTCACCTCTTTGCCAAACTTTTTAGACTTATGGTCCAAAAAAGTTTGGGGGGTGTGATCGTTTTGCCATTCTCTTCGCAATGCTATTCTTATATTGATTTTGAGTACTTGTATGATGTTTTGTCCATATGCTTAGGATTAGGCTTGTTTTGCTTGTTATTTTTGGCCATATTGTTGCTAAGCTTTGAGTAGTGTGGCATGAGATATGTCTATGATTGTGTGGATGAGTTGAAAGTTCATGTTGGATGTAGTAGAGTTATGGCTTGATTCTTATCTTGTCTTTTGTGCTATGGATTTGATGATACTTGAGATTTTGATGATATGAACATTTTTTTATATGAGATGAGTCATGATCACCCTATACCCGTGAGGTTTTGAGCCATTTATGCCCGTTTCAATCTTGAACGGATGACATTTTTCTTGATGTGAGTCCACACATGTACATTTTACTCTAGAACTTGGCTTTAGTCTTGTTTAAGGCTACATTAGACATTGAATTCACATGATATGATTTGAGGCCATTTTTTATCTAAATTGAGCTACTTTGCCCTATGAGCCTACCTTGATATTATTATCCATTGCTCACCATTTTGTGCCTTTAGACCTTTCCTTTGGCTAACCTCACTTTAAGCCATTTTCCTTCCTTTTTGAAACTCTCTTGTCCCTATGATTAGTAGAGTGAAAAGAAGGAAGGAAGATTGGTGATATGATGAAGAACATGGTGGTCTAAAGTGGAAGATATGAAGAATTTTATGCATGGATTGAAAATTTGTGAAAAAAGGCAAGTGCTAGCAAAGCATGAGAAAAAGTTGACTTTTGTTGAAAATATGGTCAAGTTGACCTTTGTTGTGAGTTTGGCTAAAGTTATAAAAAAGGGAAGAATGATCTTGAAAGTGTGATTTTGATGAGCATGAAGAATGTGCACAATTGCATGAAGATGTGAATGACTATTACTTGATTCCTTCTATGCTTTACTAATCATATTTAGTCACTCTAATCCATATCTATCCTTCCCTACCAAAGAGCCAACATTACAACCTGATGAAAGTCCTCAATGATTTGTGAATGATTTGTCATTTTAAGTGGTGGAGAATTTGAGACTAGAGCCAAGCTTATGGTAGTATTTGTATCATTGTGTGAAGATTGAGAGAACCTCAAACACTTGAGAGATGAGCTATACACTTCTTTGTGAGGATCATGACTTGTTGATTTGACAATTTGTTCATTGATTCGATTTTGATTGTTGATTTGATGAAATTGCATTTTAGACTTGTTTGATATTGAGCTATTATTCTGTGGCATTTGATTGTGTGCTTGATGCTTCATCGATACAATTATTCCCCTATCTTATCGCTTCGTTGCTCGAGGACGAACAACAATCTAGTTTGGGGGTGTGATTAGGGTCATAATTGCATGTTTTTGCATCTATTTCTATATGGTTTTGATGTGCTTATGTTCATATTTGACCCTAATTTGGTATAAATTGTGCTATTAACCATTTGTGGCAAGAAAATATGTTTTGTAGTGAAACCGAGCAAAAATCGGCAAGAGACGAGCAAGTTCGTAAAAGTTCAGAAAATGTGAGTTGATCCAATGAAGACAAATGTTATACCTTGTTGAAGATTTCAAAGAGAGGGTCGCAACGGAAAAAGAATCGAGTCAACCGGAGCTCTAGAACTCAAGATATGAAGAAAATGAGAAAGTCGAGGATCGATCGGACAAGTCGAGGCCGAGCTCGAGCGCAGCCAGGCCAGACTCGTGCGACCACTAGCCCGCATTCGTGCGACGAACCTCTGGTTCGGGCAACAACGAACCGCACGAGTGCTCACATGAGCCAAACTCGTGCGGCCACATGCTTGGACTCGTGCGATGGTTCGGCAAGCCACATTTTCAGAGGTATTCTCGTCTTTTCACGCGTTTAATGAGGGGCATTTTGGACCAAGCATTGTGAGCACTATAAATACTTCAAGGATCAGATTCTCAAGGCATCTAAGTCATAATCCAAGTCACATTAGTTAATAATCATAGTGAAATTCTTAGATTAGAGAGAGAGGGAGGTAGTTACTTGGTGGTTTCTTAAGATTTCTTCTCACAATTTCTTAGATAACTTTTGATCTACCGCTTTGATCATTGATCCGTTAATTCCTGCATTCTCGTCTAAGGCTACATTCTCACCGATTGAATTTCAATTTTCATTGTCGGATTGCTAGTTAGCATTTTAGAGGTAAATTGTATCTTTCCAATTTTCATTGTAATAGGTAATTCTCTTTACATTTCTTGCTTAATGATGATTGTTCCTAGTTTAATTGTTCTAATGTTTACTCAATTAGCCATGAGCTAATTCCTTCATGTGTTAGTGTATGATGCCTATGGAGTAGTGTAGTGATATGTTGATCTTTTGAATGCTTTGAGTTGTTGTATGATCAATTCTCTACATTGATGGATTGAATGAATGCTTACATGTGTAGATGATAATTAGGGCCATTAGGGAGTTAGTCTCTTGCGAAAGTAGAGCTATTTTCCTAAACTTTCTTGTATTAAGGCCAATGCATATCAAGTGTTTGATAAAATTCCTAAGATAGTGAGAATTATCTTTAGTGAATTAGATGAACAATTAGAGGCTTTGATATGTTATTAGGGAAACTTTTTGCATGTTAGAGTGGCTTGCCCATTGATTATGCACAATCTCATTGCATGATAAAGTGATGCTTCACTACATGAAACATAGGATAGTACACTAGCACATACTCCTCACATTTGCTCACTTTGCAAACACAAGGTGATAGGTAGTTTACTTCTTTGACGCATTAGTAGACGATAGAAACCTTTCTCCTTTATTGCTTTGTTAGCTAGCAAATTGAAACAACGAATTTTCCTTACAAGTCCCTGTCTCATTTGGGTTCGATATATTTTAAAACTTGGTCAAGCTTACCACGCTCATAGCAAACACGTACACTTGCGTGAGGACTTATTTACACCTAACATTAATGTATGTCTAAAAGATTAACTTAAAATATTTTACATGTAATTAGAATAAAAAGTTATTGTTAAAATTATGCATGTTAATTAGTTTATGTTAAAGTATTATTTTATATAGATTTTGATGATAGCAAAGTCAGTGTTTTTATAACCGGACCGGTGACCAAATCGGACAAGACACCGGTTCACTGTTCAACCGGTCCAACTGATTGGATCGGCGATTCAACCGTTAAAATAATTTATACCTATTTTTTTAATATTTTATATGTTAAATAAAATAAATATCCACTTATAAAATTAAATAAATACAATAGAGTCATAAAATAATAACACAAAATACAAAAGAGACAAAATAACTCCATCAAAATAAGTTTTCTTTAATTTCTTATAGTTATTCAGCAGTTAAGTTTTTTTTTATTTTTGGGTGGAAAATAAGTTTTTGGGTTTTGGTTTGTTTAGGATTAAGAAGACAAATAAAAAAATATAAAAAAATAAATATTTATATATTTTTTTAAAAATAGCCGGTTTAACCGGTTTTGCCCGATTTTGAGTGGTTTTAACCAGTTCAACAGTAAAAAATGGTTTTTTGGGTGTAACCGGACCGGTTCTGACTTGGTCGGACTTTTCGTAGCAAAACAAAACATTCTTGCTACTCCCCCGCAAGTGTACGTGATCTTCGTAGTAGAATACGTAGTATAACGACCAAGTAGTATCGAACCATGAGATTTAGGAGTGCGATGTGGCCCTAGTGCTATGTGCCGACATGTTATTGTAGTTGCTAAACTGGGAAAGCAAGGAAAAGAAAAGAACAAAAAGCACACAAAATAAAGCAATTAAACAAAAAAATGCAATAAAATGAGCACCCAACTAAGTAGGGTCAAGGAGAGAGGAAGGTAAATCTAGGTGATGATCAAATTACAAAAGTCAAGCAAATGAATTAATTAAACTACTCTAGTTAATTTCTCAATTGTGTGAAAGGACTAATTACTCTAGGCTAACAATAAGCTCGACAGAGTAAAAAGCTATGAACGACAACCCTTCCCCTTCGGGTAATATAACCCCTCAATGAGGTGTTCCCAAACCCAGTACTAAAGTGTCCTCCTAATCCTCCTCAATCAATTTCTTCGATTGACTCAATAAAATGTTAGGCATGTGATTTGCTCCAAAAAATCTTATTTTCCTATAAAATAAACAAAACACTATTTTTTTTCGAAATCTAGTGCAACTAGTCAAATTAATGTAAAATATGCATGAAATCCTATTAAATTAATCAAATAAAGCATATGAATTTCGAGCAACCAAACTTAAAGTGTTGCTCGTCCCCGAGCAACGAAAGAAAATAGAACAAGTCGGAAGATTGCGAAGAATTTCACTGCAAAGTAAAATAAGCAATTGTTAATTCCACCAATCTAACTAAGCTAATAGGTACAAATATCAACAAGCAAGTTCACAAGTTATGTTCCAATCAATGCAAAATCAAGTGCTCATTCACAATTCCTCACATGATGCAAGTATTTCTCTCTTCACTCAAAGTGTATAAAGGACAAGTATGCTCTCAAAAATCAAATAATGCAAATGCACCACCATAAGCTTGACAATCATCTCCATTCTCCACCACGAATAAGTGTTCAACTAATGAATCAATGAGGACTTTCATTTGGTAGTAATGTTGGCTCTTTGGTTAAGGTAGGGAAGATATGGATAAAGTGACTAATAAATTAGTGGAGCAAGAAGTAGAGAGGCCTAGAAAATCTCTAAAACTCTAATAAAAAGTTGCAATTGATCGGATTGTAACTCAAAAACTTCAACTCCCACAATTTAATTGTCATCATATAGGCACATTCCTCACAATTAATATATTTGAGCACTTAAGAACTTTAAGCACTACCAAGTCTATACAAATAAGAGAGTCTCTTCAATAATCATTTCTTTTCAAATCATCTCAATCTTCTTCTTCTTTTTCATTCACATTCTTTTCAACTCTTTTTTTTTTCTTTTTCTCTTTCTTTCTTTCTTTCTTTCTTTCTTTCTTTCTTTCTTCTCATTTCACTTAGGCACAACTAACCTTCCAAATTCACACTCAAGCTCAATTTCACCATATTTATCGACAATTAAGCGCCACTAATTCATAGGAAAATTAGGCTCACAAAAAATGGACAAATAGGCTAAATTTTGTAGGTTGCCAAAAAATATAGGATAATAGGCTCAAAGTGGCTAACTACGGATAAAATATCATTTGGTAGGACAAATTTGGCCAAGTGACTATTCAAAAGAAAGATGGCCTCATATCACTTTCAAAAATCTCACACAAAATGTAGCCTCAAATAAGACAATTGACAAGTTCTAGAGCACATAAGCATAAATGATACTCACATGAAGGAAATAGACCAAAACATATGAAAGTCTAAAGGCTCTAAAGCTCACGGGCTTGTCTAATCATGAATAAGAGCACAAGATCAAGCACAATCTTCGCATAAACAAGTAAATAGCAAGTAGCAATCTATACCATTAACTCAACAAAATCTCAAAAACTAACAACCACCAACAATTAAGCCTCAAACATGATTCAACCACAAGACATCTCAACTACAAAAACTAACTAAGAAAAGAGGAACAATGGTTACAAATGAAGGTAAACTTTAAAAAATTAAACCCCCCAAACTTAAAGTAAAACTATCAAGTTGAATGCAAAGTTTGGGGATAAATGTGTTACCTTAGGAAATTTGCCACCAAGTAAGCTCACAAAAGTGCAAGCCACCGCAACCACTTTGTTCCTACAAAATAAGAATAAAGCGTAAAATGAAAGCGAGTAAAGAAAGCAAGTGAAACTGGGTTGCCTTCCATTAAGCGCTAAGTTTAACGTCATTGCCGGACGGTTTAGGTAAATAAAGCAAAAGTAAAAAGAAAAGGAAAATGAGCCATGAAAAACTTTTAGAGGCAATATCAATCTTCGATTCCAAAGGTTCAAGGGGATCCTTCCTTGACCACTTGAGCTTACATACCTACAAAAAAGTCTCCAAAGAGCATCAAATTCCCATGAAAATAAAAATAAAACAAACAAAATGCAACTAACAATACCACTCAACGAACACCAAGTCACATCGGATTTTTCGTAGCAAAACAAAACATTCTTGCTACTCCCCCGCAAGTGTACGAGATTGTTTTTAATCCAACTGCATAAAACTTGTTAAATCTAAACTTAGAATCTACTGTTGTAGACCTGTTCGTCACTCAGTTGTAAACTCCATTGTTTATATTTTTTCATTAACACACACACTTAGTACCTGTTTTCAATCACAACAAAATAGTGAGAAGCATGCACTTTTTTCTTTTAGAAAATTATCTCTTACCAACTTTAAAAAAAGTACTTCTACATTTTTTCTAGAGGTTAAAAATAGGCCTTTATTTCTCTACATATAGATGTTTTTCAATACACTTCTAAAGTGTGAAAAATTACCCTGAAAAGGTATATACAAGTTGTTTTATTTTCTAACTGTTTTGAAAATCTTGCAGCTATAAACTCTATAGTCTACAATTATAACTTCTTTGGTAAAAAATCTTGTAGATTGTTTTAAAACTTAGGTACTAAGAAGACTCTAGTTACCTTGTTTTTATAAGTTTAAAATTTTGATTTGAAGGTCTATTCACCCCCTCCCCTCCTCTAGACCTTTACCACTTGAGGGACCAACAAATGATATTAGAGCAGTTGACTTGCCACTGCTTTGATGAGTACCAAGCTAGATCTTTTTTGTTTAAAAAAAAAAACTGCATACTTGCATGTTGCATGATTCCTAAAATGGTGAAATCCAAGGATTTTATGTTCTCTCAGAAGACTATGATGAATGGAAGATAAGGATGCAAGCACACCTTTTTGCAATCAATGATGAAATGTGGTCAATCATTGAAGAATGACCTATTGTGATCCAGAAAGTAAACACTACAGCTGATCAATCTAGTGGACTAGCTCAAAAAAATTTCATCAAGAGTATCAAAATCAAGATCAGTGATATAATGTTTTAATTATTATTGATTTTTGGTATATATTTTTTATATTCCTTATAAATTATTTGATACTACTCTTAATCAAATACTTAAGATTTTAAAATATATAATAAACTTATCATAAACTATTATTATATAAAAATCATTCAACTATTTGTCCTTATTATTCCGTCTCAACCACAAAATCATGTTGTGTAATAATGCTAATTAAACCTCTTTGGCAGGGACCGACATACTAAATTAGGCAACTATTATTAACATTATAATTAGTATAACTACATGTAGTCTAATACTATTGTTCACTTTCTGGCTAGCAACAATCGCCTACATTAATTTATTTTGACTACATATCATCTAATAAATTAATGTTATATATAGTCACTGTTAATTAATTACTGCAAACTATTTCATAAACTAGGTTTTTATCCGTGCAATGCACGGGACTCTTGTAGTTTGATTTTTTTAACAGAAAAGGTGAATGTTATTTACAATTTTTTTTAATTCACTCTTCTTAATTATTAATTTTATTTATCTTTATTATATATCTTCCAACCTTTTTTGTGTATAAGTTTATTTATGGATATGTTAATTAACCTTTGTTGTTAATAGTTTATTTTCAAAATTGAGTTGAATTATAATTTTAATATTTGCAGACTTTTTCTGTGGAATTTTTTCATAATATACAATATTTTCTTCTTTTAACATGCATTCTCTTAAATCATTTGATATATAATTTAAAATTATATCGTAAAATATTAAGATATTTTTATTTACATGTAATGATATCAGTTTCAAAGTATGAGCAATTTTTCAAATAGAATGACTCAAATGCAGGTGAAAAAGTGTGAATCAATTAACATAAATGTTTTGAAAGTTAGTTGTCATATTAGACATAGTCATAAACGATTGATGTTCATGGTGAATTAATTGTTCTATTTTTCTCCTTTTAGCTTCGAAATGCAAATACTCTATTAAATTTTACTCCATCTGTCCCAAAAAATATTGCATATTTTCTATTTTTGTCTGTCCACAAAAAACTTGTATATTTTAAAGTGAATTTTTTTTATTAAACTCCACTCTAGCAATACACATATAATTTTAATTAAAATGCTATTATACTTTTTTCGTAAACTGTGTGCCCAAAAGACACTGTAATGTCTTTTGGGACGGAGGGAATAATATGCATCTTTCATGTTCCATAATTTTCAAAAGGTAATTAAAGATAAATAATTGGTGTGACACCACGATATCATTGCAAATTTCAACTAATATATACTATTGAAAACTCGAGAGATGTATACTTTAGATATGTCTATTACTTGGGTTTTTCCAATTAACACAACTCATTTACATATTTTTCTACATTGATCTCAAAGAAAGTCACGTTGTTTTGTTTTCTGAGAGAAGGAGAGAGAGCGAGAAGAGCGACGATCTTTGATTTAGAATTTTCTACATTGAACCTTTGGCTTCATCCATTTGTTTGATTTTATGAGTGATCCATGACCTGGTGGCTTCTTCTATAAAATAAAAATAAAAATAAGTGACATGTGTCAGTAATAGACCACTTGGCAGCATTTGGAGAGGAAGTCTCCCCTTTCATAATTCTCTTTCAGTATATCGATTTTGTTCATTACTCATAAAATGCATGTATTGATGTAGTAAAATAATAAAGAACACAATAGATGTTAGAAAAATCGACTGGCTTATTTATTTAGGTAGTGAAAACTGTTAAAATTTTGATAGTGACTTAAACTTGCGAAAACCCAGTCTCAGAAGTTCTAACCGTGTAAACTACCGCTCATTGGAAAATGAAAAAAATACTCTCCACGAAACATGAAATTCAAGGTCTCTCAGCTTCAACACATATTGAAATTATAATCACAATGCACATTTTAAAATTTTAAACAAAATACAACAATTAGTTAAATGAAATGAAGTTAAGTTCCCTATTTTTTAAATACAATTAGTTAGGGATTAATTCCAAAATCGTCCCATAATTTTTTCACTTTTTTGATTTGGTCTCATAACTATGTAATATTTTAATTTAATCCCATAACTATTTAATGTGTCAATTTAGTCCTATATTAAATTCAAATCTAACCAAATTAGTCTCAAATCGCAGGAAATGACATAAAACGAAACATCGTTTTACTCACGTGCTGGTCACGTGTTAGTTTATCATTCTTTAATCTTTAAATAGAATTAATATTCTTTTCAAATAATTAAAATATAAATTGTAAATTAATAATAAGGAGATGTTAATA
>JAPKLY010000046.1:1018264-1049060 GCA_026898435.1 Prunella vulgaris
CATCCGGGGTTTTGGGATCTAATCAAAATACCAAGATTGTCCCAACATAGGCGATCAGCACGGTCCTCGCGAGGAAACAACAGAGAAGTCTGAGCATTAGCCACTCCGGGCAGGGACGATCAACCTCCGAGCAACTACTGGCCTGATCAGAGGACCACTGTAGAAGATCCGGTAGAAGAATTGAATCAACCTAGGTGCGCCATATGAGCCTGGTAGAAGTACTATTCTGTTGGGAGAATCAGCCGACGTGGTACCCTCCCATTGTCATAGTATAGGGGACAACGACTGCACTAAGCATCCACTTTACGAAGCATGATCCAAGGCTATCAATAGCCCAGGGGACCACAAATGCGTGGCCCAAGCATGCCACGTTGTCCCCTCAGAATATGTAAATATCAGCCATTTTTGGACAGAGAATAGAGCTCCAATCTCTGAACACACACACATAGTATCGCATATAGATACACATATAAATACACGCAGAGGCGCTTATTCCTTAACGATATTCAGCTCTGCGACCACAATTGTAATCTATATCAGCTTCATTAGCTTATTAATTACAACATCATCTAAAGTCCTAGACCTTGCAATATATGGCTAGTTAAATTTTGGTGTCTTTATCGTATTATTCAGTGTTAATCCTGCTATAACAATTGTTGCCTGTTCAACAACATCTCCGTAGTTGTTACAAAATCAACAAATGGCGCCGTCTGTGGCAAACATCCATTAAAATCACCCATATTCTCAGAAAAAATCGGTCTAGTTTCCTTAAAGATCTTGAAACCTTCAAGTTTCCAAAGCTTAAAGCGCTCAGATCCACTCGTTTCTTCTTTTCTCTCACCTCCTTGCCTCTATGGCAAAGTCGAGACACGCGGCATAGCCTTCCAACAAGAATACCCCTTCAGCTTCACTGTCAACTCCACTAGAGCAGCCAGATACGGCACCACGCGATAAGAACATTTGGTTCACCGAGGTCATACTTTCTCTCAATGTCGCACTAGTGGTAGAGGGAACTCTTGCCACGCTTGAGCGATTTGAGGGAGAGAGTAGACCGGTGCGTTTGGAGGAATTCAAATCTTTGGAGGAGTTAAACGCAACGATAAGAGAACTGCAAAAGAAGTACAAGGAAATGAGGGCGGCCAAGGGGCTCACCAAGGTGGCCTCGAAAAGGAAATACAACACCCGCAATCAGGAGCAAAAACTCAAGAAAAAGCGAGTGGTGAAGAGTGGCGAGGCGTCGAAGTCTCGCAAGAAGTCGGTGTTTAACCACCTGGGTGAGGATCTTTATGAGAGGTCTTCATCATGGCCGGACGATAGAGAGATCCCTAGAATCTCCTCTATCCTTGAATATCTCACTGACTCTGTGAGATACCCCACCATGAGGGCCTCGCGTGCAAAAGGGTCCGAGCATCATATCTCCGCAAAGATGACATATCTACACAAAGGTGTCTAACAATCAACTTTTATTCACATCTTCAAATATAACCACGTAACAAGTACCATAACTAGCAGAATCTAGTAAGTATACACACATAACACATAATCCATAACTAGCATAATCTAGTAAGTATGCACACATAACACATAATCTCTCAAAGTAATTATATATCCTCAGTAAATATACATCTTTCTCACGACTCTTGATCTTTTTGTTCATCTCTCTTTCTCTCTCTCACAACTCACCGGATTAGAGAGAGATGTGTGTTCCGAAGAATCAGAGGAAGTTTGGGTTTCGAATAAAACCTGAAATTTGTGTACTTTTTTTTGTACAAACAAAGACCTAACTTGAATTTCAAATTGATTTTGAAATTCGTTCGACCAATAAACAGAACCCTAAAATTGAACCTTAAATTCATTTTGAAGGAGAAGCATATATTGATTTTGGGAGAGCAACAAACAAACATTCCCAGAAAAATAAAACCCAAAATTGATTTTGAAGGAAAAGCATAAATCGATACATTACCTTCGTAGCCAGTAACCCTCTCCCAGTCGTGCTCAAAATGTGAGAAATGCCCGTTGATGCTGCAAATCACCAATCCTATGTTTCGAAGAAAAATCGCCACCCCAGTCAATTTGTAGATGAGAAAGGGAATTCCAAATGTTTGTTCACTTTTCCACGTAATAAATCACATCATACCTAGTTATTTTCCAGAGTTTTCCCTTCCATTTCTGTCGCTTTGACTACTAAAAAATGTAAAAAGGAAACCTATAGACATGAGAGAGAATATGTGTCAAATATAGGTCAGTTGTTAGCACAAAGGTTTAAAGACTTCTTTTTCCATGCAAATGAACCTACATGTAACTATTAAAAATAAGTGAAGTTATTTTTAAAAAAGAAAACTCTTTTAAGGAATGAACTAAGGGGGCGCTTGGTATTCTTTTAAAATGGTAACGGTAATGAGTATCATTAAAATAGTAATTATTAATTTATTATATATGAAGTTAGTGATTATCTTTTTTTTTAACATATTTTTATAATTTTATTCATGTACAATAAATAATACTAAATACTACCTCCGTCCCCAAAAAGTTTGCGGTACTTTTGAGGGCACGACTTTTAAGAAAAAGTGTAATGAGTAGAATATGTATGGTGGAGATTGTGAGGTAAAAATTTTTAAGTTGAAGATTTAAAGGAATATTTTTATTTTGGGAGTGTACAAACTTTTGTGAGACAAACTAAAAAAGAAAGTATGCAAACTTTGTTTCATTCTCATTCCCCATCCTATTCCTGAACGAGCGGGAGAGAGAAAACCGGACAAAACCCTCTTCTCCTTTCGGTTCAGCAAGAACAGAATTTGTTTCTCCAAATTCCCTTCAAAAAACATCAAATTCAATCACTTCATCAAATAATTCACCCCGAAAAAGTGAAAATCAGAGAATGCCGAGCGACGAAGAAGATTTCGTATTCTATGGGACGCCCATAGAGCGAGAGGAAGAAATTACCACTCGCAAGAAAAAGGCGGTGGCGGAGGCGTCCGGTCAGCTCAGAACCGCTCTTCCTCCATGGAAACAAGAGGTAAAAATTCAACATCAAAATATACATTAATTTGTATTGTTCAGTTGTTGTGGAAAAAGTTGAATTCAACTAGCAAACAATAATCCGCCTTTGGCATTTTTGTTTTTATTTATATAGTTGTTTGGAGGATATTTTATGGAATGGTTGCTAGGATTATTGTTCCACTTTTTCTATGTGGGGGTGGATGTAAATTTTGAAATTTGATTTGTGGTCTTGCTAAAAAGTAAAGCATTTCGGTTTTGATCTCTGAGTTGATTGATGTTGGTGTGTTGTGTTACGGCAGGCTAACTCCAAATTGTTTGTAATGGGGAACTCCCCAGGTCACAGATGAAGAAGGGAGGAGGAGGTTTCATGGAGCGTTTACTGGTGGCTATTATGCGCCGGATACTTGACACTGTTGGCTCCAAAGAAGGTGTTGTGCGGTTCTATTGTGTCTTGATTTCAATCGGTACCTGTTTTTGTGTAAGAACAAGAAAGAAATATTGACAGATTTCTGCTGTAACTTGCTGGATGAACTCCACAAACATTTACTTCATCACGGAAGAAGAGGGCTGAAGTCCAACAACAGAACATTTTTAGCTTCCTGGATGAGGATGAGAGAGCTGTATGCTCTATTAGGATATTTCTGACTTTGATATTTATTAACAAGGTATCTTTCCAGATGCTCATTTTTACCTTTTAAGTTTATGTTCTTTTTCTAATTTCTGATTTGATGATCTAGGATTTGGAAGGTCGCTCCTTGGGGTACATCCATGCAGTTTGATACGTTCGGGTTTACAACTGCTGAGATTGCTCGTAAACAAGCTGAGAAGGAGCAACAACAAAGGTTTCTCTTCTCTTCGATTATGTATCTCTGGGTTCATGTTAACTTATTAACTCTGTTTGTTCTGCCAATTGTTTTCTCTACCAATACTTGTCTAAGATGAAATTCAACTTATTTTATCACACTGTGTGGCTTTCTAGAGTTAACTGCTAAACTCTACTCTACATTCTTGAACAGTTGAACTTGGTTGCTGCCGTTTTAGTATTTTCCTAAGTAAAAATTCACATGTAGTGCTATTTACTACTTATTTGTAGTCTGTTCTTCCAAAAATTCTTTTTATCTCCATTTCTATTTTGTAATTTGGCTAAATCAGTTCTTGAATTTAAGATGCATGATCGCATCTGCCACACCCCAACCCCCAAATTTTCATCCTGTGACATTATTTTTCTTGTTAAACTTGTTTTAAGCCTTCGGCTATTCCTGGATCTGTCCCTGATAAACTTATAGCTCCAGTTACGGAGTCCATAGGTTGGTGTCAAATTTTGTTGTTATGTGTATTCTTTCTGCTGTATGTTATTAATTTGTCTATTTTAAGTTTTTGTGCTTCTTATGACTAGGTGTGAAACTTTTGTTGAAGATGGGATGGCGACAAGGACAGTCCATAAAGGATTCTAACAGGAATTCACTTAATGGTTTGGTCTTATGGATCTAATTTATATAAGCTATGGTTTTTATGGATCTAATTTATTTAATCTTTCTTTTTATCCTGTAACTCTTATACTATGTCTGTCATTTTCAATAAATTGTCTATCGTACTTTACCTCTACGATTGGTTCCTTCTGTAATTAAATACAAAATAGTCATTTTCTGGTCTCAAGATGTCATCAATATCCATAGAAAATGGCATTGGCATTTGGGTGAAATGATTTGTGAAAAAACTTCACCTTTCACACCACCAAATGACAATTACACATGTGTATATTTTGTGCTGTTGTTATTTTATTATTTATAGCTCTTTGTTGTTCCGTTGTGATTTATCTCCTCCCCTTGTATTAATTCTAGTTTGTCAATTTATGAAGTTGCTCGACGACAAGCTAGGAAAGCTTTTCTGGCACTCTCAAAAGATGAAGGATTAGAGGCTACTTGCTCCAAGCCGGATGAAGAAGATTCCGGAAATGTTCCTGATCTGCCAGCTGAAGAAGATTCCGGAAATGTTCCTGATCTGCCAGCTGAAGATGATAATCAGTTCACTAAAAGCACACCGGTTAGATTACGTCCATGATTATCTTATATATAAGCTGTTTCTGCAGCGTTTTTCAGTTAACTTCAACTTTTGGCATCCTGTATCAACAACTTGTGAGGGACGAGTGGAGTATTAGGATGAGCTTAAATGTAGTGAAACTAAAGTTAATATCATTTTCACATTTTAGTGCTTCACTGAGTTTTGCATGTTGTATAAAGAAAAAAAAGCATTTGTATGATTGGTCAATAAGGAAATAATGGCAGCAACTTAAGTTATTAAGTGTAGACACTTTTCAGAGAAAACAATACTTTGACTAAGCTAGATTTAGGATGGTGAGTTGGTTGCCTTAAAGTCAATTCTGTTGAGATATAATTGTACTTTGGGAAAGCACTTGTTATTTGAAAAAAGTTTTATGTCGTGGAAGCAAATCATTTTATTATCAACTTTGCGATAGAAGTCAAATTATTGATATTATTTGATGAGCCTTATGTGCATTATGCTATTTCAATGTTTCAGTACTGTCCTTGGCTTTCTTCTAAGTTCTATGACTGATGTTAGTATTTAATTATGGCAGTCAGTATTTTATTAGCATAATGAAAAAACAGCCGAACAATTTGAGATGGGAAAATTTGGAGTTTCTTCTATATTTTAATGCCTGAACTTTCAGCGGTAATGTATGTCTATTCAAGATTTTAAAAATTCTGGGATGTGTTTCCTTGTACTATTTTCCGAAACATGTGATCAATAAACTCAAATTCATTTACGTAGTAGTACTTCATATAAAAGTGACATGTTCTATTAAATAGACTGCTATACATTGTACTGGCTTCCTATATGTTGCAAACTGCGTATGCTTTATTTGGCTGAATAAAGAATGAGGGGTGAACTTATGAGGAGATACAATTACATTCACAAATTTGTCCTGCATGGGCTTATTCATTATGAAAGCAAATAATTGATTCATCTATTTTCCGGTGCTGCCTTCATGTTCCAATATCAGATTTATACACCATTAGATTTACCACTTGAAGTTTGCAATTCACAGTTTCTTAATGGAACTAATCATCTTTCTGTTGGAGTAAAAGCGAGAATAGTTAGTTTTGTATGGAATAGTTGGATGTGATTACATACTTTTCTTTCTTAAGCATGAATTTTTGTTGATTGCTATGTTCCAATGTCTAGTGATGATAAGTGATATTGTATTATCTTCTACCACAGGGTTGTTCACTCTAGTATCTTTAATCTTTTCTAGGAATATGTAATCAATCCAAAGCAAGATTTGCATGGCTTAGGCTATGATCCTTTCAACAAGCTCCAGAATTCAGGGGTATGGAATTTCTGAGTTTAGATTATACTTATATTAAATTTTTGTTCCTTGTAATAATAACTGTTCTTCTTCTGATTTAGAAAAGAAAAGGCAAAAAATGTCTGGGAAGAGGGAGACAGATCCTATTAAGTCTCTTACTGTAAAACGTAAGATTTACTTGTTTCCAAATAATAATTGTAGACCTGCACACTTATTTGGCCTTGGGGCTCTTCTAATTCACTGGCTATTTATGTCCCCAGGAAAGGCTGGCCCCGGTTTTGGTATCGGCGCTCTTGAAGATCTAGATGCAGAAGATGAAGATGTATATGATTCTGGTTAGTGATTTTATACTAGTGTTTTGTTGAAAACTAGTTTATTCAGCTCATCGACATAGCTTGGACTATGGAGAAAATGCAAGTAGTTCATGTATTTTTGGGGGTATCTTTTAAACAGTTCAGATTTTTTCTTCAGTTGATGACTCATGAAATGAAGTGGAAGAAACTGACTCCATCTCTTCTCCTGGCTTCCATTTTTAATGATACAATGTGTACCCCGCTCCTCCCATATTAATGCCTTTAATAAAGAAAAAAATTGACAGGGAACACTAGCAGGCTAACTTCAATTAGTTTTATAAATTGTTCATAAAAAATTCAGAATATGTGCTACGTCATAAATCTAAACTATTCTTAATTTTAAGACCACCAGAATCTTTTATCCGGAATTTAGTTGTCGAGTTTCTGAAGTCAAAAGGTTTCCAACATGATATGAATGCCACAGTTTACTTCCTAGGTTGATAGTTTGAGCGTCAGATTAATTGATTGATTAAGGAGGGGGTGGGGAGGCAGAAGTTGGGAGCCTTTCTATCTTTCAAGCATATTAATGTAATAATGTATGCAACTATCTTAAAGCCATGAGAAATATAATTTGCAAATGATAAAAGGAACTTGGACCATGACTATCGTACTCCCTGGAACTCAGATTATGGTCATTATAAGTTCTTGTCCGTGGGTCTTTTTTTTTTTTTTTTTGTAACGTAGTTCTATTGATAAACTAAATGCTATCCAGCCTTCTTGAATGAACTCAGTGATATCTATCCAGCCATTTCCGGGCGGAGCTACCGCTGTTCCATTTTCATTCTCTTGCATCTTCTTTGAATTTTCCTGCCTATTTTTTTCCAAATTCTCTGCTTCTATTTCTTTATTGTAACCACCAAGAGTTTGAAGAAATAGAACGATAACAATGATCTAACGATAAATATACAATTTTTTTTTAATAAGAAACTGAAATTTTTATTGCAAAAACAGGGATGTGAAATCCCTAGCAGTAATACACTCTCTCTGAAAACCATTAAGTGATGATTTGAATAACATTAGCAAAAACTTGATGGTGAAACTAAGTTCATCACATTGTCTAAACTTTACATAATTTCTGTTTCAGCATTTCAAGTTGACTTAAGTAGTATTATTGCTTATTTGTGTGTGATATTTACAGATTTGATCCTCCTGCAATTCCTAAAGATTTTGTTCCCCATCATAAATTTCCTGCTCCTCGTGAAAATGATGGCAAGGGTGCTGGATTCCCTCCCCCTGAGGTCCCTCATCCAGAAGATAGCAACCTTGAGGTTTTAATTGAAGGGGTGGCAGCATTAGTTGCTTGCTGTGGAAAATTGTTTGAGGATCTTTCTAGGGAGAAAAATCAGTCAAACCCACTATTTGCCTTCCTTCGCGGAGGAAATGGCTCTGATTATTATGAAAGGGAACTCTGGGAAGCACGCCAAAAGCGTGGTGATCAACCCAAACTATTGGAAGAGAAGAAGCCTCAGAATCCAGAAAAACTGACTGTTGAAAGACGTGGAGCAATTTTAGGAGAAAAGGCTCTCGAGAGAAGTTCAAAAAACCTGAGCTCTTCTAATGCTCCTACTGTTTCAGTTGATGTTCAAATTAAACTCTCGGATACTTTCACCAAACCTGCTTCCGCTGTGAGTGACTCAAAAATATTCAGGGAAAACAGATATTTTTAGTTTTGTAAGTTACTCATTTTAGTCCTGTCAACTTTCAAGAATTGAAAATAACTGGCATTTTAGTCCTGTGATTGGCTGTGTGAGGTGAAACACACAGTTGGCTAATCAAACTTAATCAGATCCTGTCATGCCAGCGTCAAACAAATATTTCACCTCCTACAGCTTGCTATCCGACTAAAATGTTGAACAACGAGAAGTTACCTAACTATTTTCAATTCTTGACAGCACTGAAAACCGAAATAGAGGTAACTTACAGGACCAAAAATCTAATTTTCCCAAGTATTCATGATGATCTGTCAGATCGCGTAACTTGTCATTTGTTTTTGTTTTTCTAATAGAATGAGCAAGCAGATGTCGGGAAACCTTTTCATGATGATCCTGCAAAGCAAGAAAGATTTGAACAGTTCTTGAAGGAGAAATATCAAGGTGGTCTCAGAACAAAAGATTCTGGTGGCTCTGTTTACATGTCTGAAGCTGCCCGTGCTCGTGAAAAATTAGAATTTGAATTAGCTGCGGATGCCATAGAGAAAGAAAAATTAGATAGAGGAAGGCAGGCTAGTGAGCGATTGCTTAAAGATATGCCATCCGCAGCAGGATTGCAATTTACTTCTGGTGGAGTAGAGGTATGTCTATTGCAATGAAGGTTTCACTGTACCCTGTATTACAGACGTAAATTGATATTAATTCTTTTCAATTGCATTTCTCCGTAATTATGTACATGAATGTTTTATAGAAAAATCAAGTTCGACTGGATGATGAATTGATAGCTGAAGCATTGTATCTAAAAAGGTAAGAGTTTCAATGGCGCCTTGCGCCTATTCTGTGCAAGTGTTTTGACTTGATTGATCCTTACATGGGCAAGGTATTCTACCTTCTTATACGTCGGTGTCTTGTTTGAGTCTGAACTATATGAATAAAAATTCATGCATGTTCATTCATATTTTGGATAATACCATTTTTGGTTTCTAAAGTTAGACCTTTTTTTTTTTTTTACATTCGGTCCCCTTCTGTCACTCACTACCAAATTTAGTCATGGAAGTACACTTTAATTCCCACGTTTGGTCCTACCGTTCGTTGACCGACACGGACTGAAATCCAACTATTTGGAGTGCTAAATGTAATTACTTGAAAATTACCTGTTACATATATCACCCCCAATAATTAGTCCTTTATTGGACGGTCAACTAACAGTGGAACCAAAATGTGAGAGTGAAAATGAACAAAGATTAAGTTTAGGTACAAAATATATATTATCCTTCATATTCTTGTTTACATGTAAACGGTTTGCTGAATTTATACTCCCTTCTCCATCAATCTTATTCCCATTTCTTTTGGGGTTACCCACCTATTTTATTCTTTTACTTTTTAAAATAAACTACACTTACAAATAAAAATTTGGGCTCACAATATCATTTTCCTACTTTATCTATTTTCCAATAAAATACTAACCCAACTCTTTTTCCACGTCTTGAAAAGGAAATAATTTACACTTTTTTTATTTTATTGTTTGACTTCACACTTACATATTTCTATTTTTCTTAAAAACTATGCATTCACTGCTATGTATAAAGAGGTGGGACAGAAGGAGTAATTTACATTAAATATCGTGCCCAAAAGTTATGGAAATAACTTTCATGTCAAAGGACTATTTTTCTGCGTTCTTTCTGGTCCAGTAATTAAAATGTCTATCAAATCCTCGTTTGAGTATGTGTTGACTTTTATATCTACAGTTTCTTTCTTGCTTTCCGGTCTTGCAAGAATTTTATCTATATACATAACCACTAATGCAGCCACCTCCTGGTGCACGGCCGAGGAGCAAAATCGACTCTCTTATCTTCATGCCGGATTTCATCATCACCCCAAATGTGGAACAACAGGCATCATCTTTGAATCCTCAAAAGCAAGACACAGAAAAAACGGGGAAGGAAGTTGAGAATGAGGTGGTGGAAGTCGAAAATGTTGAGAGGCCTGTTGATCTATACAAAGTACTTCTGATCCTTAACTCCACATTGCAATTTTTTTACATTTCTGTTTAATGGTATTTTGCTTCTGTTAGTGCTACTTGGGCTGCATATCAATACTCTGTCCTAGCAGGCCATTTTTTCTGATGATGAAGATGACGAAGGGGAGAATAATAAATCCAATAAAGTGGAAGATACACAAACAAAAATTGAAGTTGCAAACACAACTCTGAATCGTTTAATGGCTGGGGACTTCTTGGAATCTTTAGGGAAAGAACTTGGTTTATCACTTCCTCCTGAAATGCCACCCCCAGTTGCTCAGAAAGAAGCTACTAAAGTTGACGAAGAAATGACACTATTAACCGGTCAAAGGTTTACTGAAAGTTCTAGAAATGGTGAAATTACAGAAAATAAATCGGATGAGAAAGGGCCTATAGATAGAGGTTCAGATGAAGATGATAGAAAATATAAAAGAGTCCCAAAGGCACCGGAAAAAGAGAGGCATCCAAGCAGTCCCAAAACCCGGAATTGAAGATGTGGCGAATGCTATATATGTTATATATAGGGAGTGCATCTTCATTAGAAATTGGATTGAATACTATGCTCTCTCATTTGATTCTTTCTACAACTTTTCACAAAGTGTATTGCAAGGGTTACTTGTACAATTATAAATGTATGAACTAATGTTTACTCGAATGTTTAGATAAATCGATTAGTATTTCATACTAATCTGTATTTTTCAAACGCGGTAATTGCTTATTCACTAGTACATTTTTTAGTTTGATTTTCTATTAACGTAATAATTTGTAAAGATTTAATTGATTTTTATTATATTTATTTTATTTTAAGTAGCTTTTTTCAAATTTACTTTTCAAGCTATTTCTTCATTAATTATTTTTAAAAATTTATATGATTTGTCGTTCATATTTTATTTTTATTTAAATGATTTTCATCAAATAATTTTTAATTTAATTATTTTGAACATTTAGTTATTTAGTTCTTTTTCATATTTATCTTTTAATTTAAATATTTTAAAATTGAATTGATTTTTCAAATAGTTTATATTTATTAATATTTTTTTATATTCCTCAAGAATTTTATTTTGTTGATTGTTTTTTATTTATATTTTAAATATTTAAAATTTAATTGATTTTTCAAATAGTTTATATTTATTAATACTTCAGGGGGAGTCTCAATATAGATTTACCCTTTTGATTCGGCACAAGGGGGAGTGTTGAAGTAATATTATAATATTGTGCCTTAATCAATAGTACTTGATAGAAGGGTAATTTAGTCTTTTGTTTCATTGGACTTGTAACCATAGTTTGTAACCTATAAATATAGGATCACTCATAAAGTATATGGAAAATAACTCTCCTGGCTTGGTACGCCTCCAGACGTAGTCTTTCAGACGAACTGGGTCAACAATCTTTTGCGTTTTTTCTTTTCTCCTTTAATTATTCTTAAACACGTTATCAGCACGAATCTCTACGAAGCAATAGGATTCACAAGAGGATTGCTCCAGCAGTTTTCGGAACGAATTCTAAACTCACCTGATCAGATTTTTTTTTGGAATTAAGCGATAAATTGTGAGTTTTTATTTGCTATATTAATCTGAAATTGAAACACATGATTTAGTATTCATGCTTAGGTATCTGCCATGAAATCCATGTTTTTATATACTGCATATATGACTCGGTTATGTGTTCCATGTCTATATGCCTGTTTTTATGCACTATTTTTATGCATCCATCTCATGACCCGATTATGTTAGTATGAATTTACCTGCTAATTGATTTTAGAATTCGTTGTTAGATTCTCATATACTGTATCGATGATACTCTTATTATTTCTGGGAATCTATTTCATACTATATGTCTTATATGTATTTTTGGTATTGATGTGCATAACAAAACATGTCACTAAATTCGATTGCCTTCAATCGAAACCCTATGACTCAGAATACTTTGTGCATAATCTGTTCTTTATTTTGACAAAAGATGAAACCTGTTTTGTTTCAAAACCCAATTGTGTTTTACAGAAAACCAATATCAGATTCTTTTGAATATCAAAACCCAGATTTTCGTTTTCTAAAATTCCCCCAATCTCCAAAATCGATTTCATAAATCAAAACTGTTCCTGTGGAACTGTTCTTGCGAAAAAAAAAATCACTGATCAATCGAAAACCTTTTTTGTTTTTGGAACTGTTTTTTTTTTAATAAAACCTCAGGAACCCAATTTTCTGAAAACCAAATCGAAATCACAAATCATCGACACCTACCGTTTTGCAGATGTTCGGCAGCGGCGGGACGCGCACAACGGTGCGATGGCCCAAGCAATGGCCTCGACCGACAGCCGGCGGCGCCTCTGTCGCGATGGCACCTATGCGGTACGTACGGCGACGCGAGGCCGGTTACGTCAGCGACGGACGGCGATGCACGGCCTCGCCGCTACGACAGCGCCTCAGGCGTGCACCGCGATACGCCGACCACTACTCGCGGTAGAGCCTTTTACTCCACGCGATGTCGACGGCGACGTGGACACCCCCTCGCCGATTTTACCTCCGCGATTTTTCCGCACGTATCTGATCTGATTCCATCACGATTGTTGACCATATCTTCTAAAATTGAATTGGTCCTAAACTGAAATCTGTAAACCCTGAACTAATATTTGGGTATTGGGCCTTTTATTGGTCTGGACCCTTATTCATTCGGTCCTTGTAATTTTTTTCTTATGCCATTTGGGCCTACTTGTTTTCAGGCTTTAGTTTATAATGATTTGGGCCCTGGACCACTGCCTTCTTTATTAAATTGGGCCATTTCATTTTTCCAAATTACCGCTTGCCGCATAATAAGTTTGAGATTGTTTGCTGTATAAAGTAGGATTTTTTTTTAGTCCATATAGTATAAATACATGTTTTGCAAATCCCCATGATAAAGAAAATTTATGGAAGATAATTATAAATACAAATCAATATGATAAAGTATTTTCACAAAGCATCGAAAAAAAAAAATATGTGACCCATGGTCTCACAATCTAACTCAAAACTATTATATTTGAAATAAAAAGTAATTTATTACAATATATTGCTATGCTTACAGTATTAATATGTCCATTCATTGTTTGTTCAAACAGATGACTGAACCAACTCGACCTGAATTTGAAATATTGGACTCAGAAGGACTTGAGTACCACCGTTGGGTTTCCGATGTGGAAACGACCTTCTTAGGGAAGGACTATCTTTCCACTATCGAACCATCTGATGACCCAGAAGACGAAGAGCCGTCTGACAAGGTTAAAGCCACTGCCCTTATGTTTCGAGGCGACATATTGACCCTAGCCTTCGCTGGGAGTACCTTCAATTGAAAACACCCAAAGAACTGTGGGATGCTCTCAAGGGACGTTTTGGAAACATTCATGATACTCTGCTTCCAGAACTGACAGTCCAGTGGAATGAAATCCGCTTACTTGACTATAAGAGAGTAAATGATTTCAATAAGGATATGTTGCGCCTTAAAGCACGTCTTACTTTCTGTGGAAAGCAAATCACAGAAGATGAAATGATTCAAAAGACTCTCTCCACCTTCCCTACTTCAGCACTCATACTAGCAAATCAGTATAGACTTGAATTTGATAACAAGAGAATTACCACATTTAACAAGCTGATTAATATGTTGCAAGTAGCTGAGAGACATGACCAGGTTCTTCTGAACAATAATGCTAGGCCTGCCGGGACAAAGAAAATTCCTGAGGCTAACCTTGCTCAAAAGAATCATGGAAAGAATCCCAAAGGAAAGGGAGTAGTGCGTGCTCATCCCTATCAACGTGGTAGAGGTCGTGGTGGCTATGGCAGAGGCCGTGGCCGGGGTCGTGGTAACCCTCCCACTCAAGGGCATCAAGGTGGTACTGGAACCACTGGCAGCTCTGCTGGTCGTGGCACAAAGGGGAAAAATGCATCTCAACGCCCCTGAGTTGGTAACGAACCTTGTTATAGGTGTGGAGATACTGGACATTGGTACAATAACTGTAAAGCAAGCAACAAGGTAGCAGCCAACTACAAGAGGTATCGGGAATCTAAAGAACAAGAGACCCACTACATGGAAGGCGAAGACCATCCAGCTGATGTTAACCTCACAATCGCGGATTTTGATGGCAACAAAAATCTTGCTGAATCACTGAACACTCCTGATTTCGAGTGATTTATATGATTTTTTTTTCTTAGAACATTGTTATGGCATGTTGCCTTATTTTATTTTGGACAATTTTCATTAGTCTTGAAGTTACTTTGACTATGATTTGTTTTTTAGTTGGATTTTGTTATGAGATTTTATCTCATTTATCGTTGGTTTTATATATTTAGACTTACTTGCATTACATGCTTGATAACATAATATTATTACAATGTAAAGTAATATACAATACATAAAATAAAATATAAAGTGAAAAGCAATTCATTTTATTCCAACGTAATTAATAATTATAATATTGGCTTGTAGGAATGTCTCGTGGACAAATAGAATGCTTAGCTGATAGTGGGACCACTCACACAATTTTAAGGAATAGACAATTGTTTATTGAGCTTATTCCTTACAATACCTCTGTTACTACGATGATTGGATCATCTCAATTAGTAAGAGGGCGAGGCACTACTTAGTTCTTGATGCCTAATGGCACACTTATTAAAGTTAAAGATGCTCTATATGCACCAAGAGCCAATCGAACTTTATTAAGCTTTAAAGATATCCGTGCCAATGGTTATCACCTAGAAACTCACAGTGAGAATGGAATTGAATATATATTACCTCTAATGAATGTGGAAGAAAACACATATTAGAAAAATTAGTGAGCAAATCCAGCGGATTATACCTCACTACTATTAGAATTGTTGAATCGTACACTGTCACAAATGACGAGCTATCTGACAGTGCTATATACAGGCTTTGACATGATCGTCTTGGACACCCAGGTCGTGACATGATGATCCGTATTTTAAAAAATTCACATGGACATCCTTTCTTTAGAATAAAAAATAAATTGGGACATAACACCGATGTCAAGTATGATGTCGGTCATGTTGTTGCCCTATCACAACATTTGTCATCTGACGTACCAGATGCAGCTTCAACATCCCAATCTGCCAAATTTCAAATTTCAAAGGCACATCAATCATTTTGCAAAACCTGTTCTTTAGCAAAAGTAACATCGAGACCATCTTATGCTAAAGACAAGAAACAAAATATTCCATTCTTACAAAGAATACAAGGTGACATTTGTGGACCAATTCATCCAGAATGCGGACCATTCAAGTATTTTATGGTTCTGGTTGATGCTTCGACACGATGGTCACATGTTGCCTTATTATCTACAAGAAATTCTGCATTTGCAAAACTCTTAGCACAGATTATACGCTTAAGGACTCACCATCCTGATCATCCTATCAAGTCTATAAGACTTGATAATGCTGGAGAGTTTACATCAAAGACATTTGATGATTATTGCATGTCTATAGGGATCGATGTAGAGCATCCCGTACCCCATGTGCATACACAAAATGGTCTCGCAGAGGCCACCATTAAAAGACTACAAATGGTGGCTAGGGCACTGGTTATGCGCACTAGTCTCCCGGTCTCTGCATGGGGTTATGCAATACTACATGCAGCTTTACTTATACGTTTCAGACCCACTGTTGACCAACCATTTTCTGCGTACCAGTTGGTAACTGGATATGAGCCTGACATTTCACACTTACACATATTTGTTTGTGCAGTATATGTGTCTATTGCGCCCCCACAGCGCACTAAAATGGGTCCTCAGAGACGTTTAGGTATTTATGTTGGATATGAATCTCCAACAATTATCCGCTACTTAGAACCTTTGGCAGGCGACCTATTCACCGCTAGATTCGCGGATTGTCACTTTAATGAGACCGTCTTCCCGTCGTTAGGGGGAGATAAGAAAAAGGAATTTCTAAGGGAACGACAGGAATTATCTTGGTCTGTCCCAACTTTGTCTCATTTTGATCCCCGAACTCCACAATGTGAAAGTGAAGTTAAAAGAATGATTGATCTTCAGAACGTAGCAGATTCGATGCCTGATGCGTTCACTGATATTGCTAAAGTGACAAGGTCACACATACCGGCTGCAAATGTGCCTGCAAGGTTAGAAGTCCCCAATAAGGGGCACAACACTGCAGAAAAAAAAAAGTGTTGCAATTATACCCGGTGGAAGTATGGTTGAGGCTGTGGCTCCCAAAAGGAAAAGGGGGAGGCCACCTGGTTCGATTGACACTCATCCTAGAAAGAAAAAGGGAGGTGTGGCACAACCTAATCAATTAATCATCAATGTTGAGAATCCATCTCACGAGGTTATCTCTGATTATAGTTATGTCCAAGAATCATTACTGGAGGACGCTCCGATGTTTAATATGATTCCAGAGAATAAAGAAATCTCTATGGATTACGAGAGTGCATATGAGTTAATTGATAGACATTGCACCCAAATTGATGATGTATTTGCTTTTACTATAGCTCAAGAAATTATTGAGCATGATGATATCGAACCACGCTCTATTGCTGAATGTCAACAAAGAGCAGATTAGCCTAAATGGAAAGATGCAATCCAGGCAGAACTTGATTCTTTGACAAAGAGACAGGTATTTGGTCCGGTAGTGCTAGCCCCACCAAGTGTAAAGCCTGTAGGACATAAATGGGTCTTTGTCAGAAAGCGTAATGAGAAAAATGAGGTCCTGAGATATAAAGCTCGCCTTGTAGCGCAAGGTTTCTCACAACGCCCTGGAATTGATTATGAGGAGACATACTCTCCCGTTATGGACGTTATAACGTTTCGCTACTTAATTAGCTTAGTAGCATCCGAAGGATTGGAAATGCAGCTTATGGATGTGGTTACTACATATCTCTATGGGGATCTTGATTCAGAGATATATATGAAAGTGCCTGATGGTCTTCCATTACCCAAGTCAAGTGACTCTAAACCACGGAGTGCGTTTGCAATCAGATTGAAACGCTCACTTTATGGATTAAAACAATCTGGACGGATGTGGTATACCCGTCTAAGTGACTACTTGATTGGAAAAGGTTACAAAAATGATGAACAATACCCCTGTGTGTTCATAAAGAAAACAAGTTCCGGATTTGCAATCGTAGCAGTTTATGTTGATGACATGAACATAATAGGTACTCTTAATGAAATAAGGGAAACCACAAGCTACTTGAAATCCGAGTTTGAGATGAAAGATCTTGGGAAAACTCGATTTTGTCTAGGTATTGAACTAGAACATCGAGCTTGTGGAATTCTTATCCACCAGTCTGCCTATGTCCAAAAGATGCTCAGGCGATTTAACATGGACAAAGTGCATCCTGTTAGCACTCCCATGATCGGCCGAAGTTTGGATTTAAAGAAAGATCCGTTTCATCCAAAAGAAGATGACGAAGAGCTATTGGGAGCTGAAATTCCATATTTAAGTGCAATAGGCGCATTATTGTACCTAGCTCAATGTACTCGGCCAGATATTGCTTTCTCAGTGAATTTGTTAGCTAGATTTAGCTCAGGACCAACACAACGTCATTGGAATGGTGTTAAGAATATATTTCGATATCTTAAAGGAACCATTGACATGGGCTTGTTCTTCCCTTACGGAGAGAAAAAGGAGAAAACAAATGGAATTGTAACTCCTAAAGAAAATGTTGAAACTACCTCCTACATTGATACACCAAAAAGTGTATTAATTGGTTTTGCCGATGCTGGTTACCTCTCTGATCCACACAAAGGTCGTTCTCAAACTGGCTATGTGTTTACTATGGGGAACACAGCTATATCTTGGAGATCAACTAAGCAAACGTTGGTAGCTACCTCATCAAACCATTCAGAAATTATCGCGTTGCACGAAGCTGTTCGTGAATGTATTTGGTTAAGATCTATCATCACACATATTCGAGGATGTAGTGGCATGATGTCTACCACTGAAGAGCCAACATGTATATATGAAGATAACGCTGCTTGTATCGAACAAATGAAGTCGGGCTACATCAAAGGCAACAATTCAAAGCACATATCGCCGAAGTTCTTCTATAACAAACAACAACAAGATTTGCTCAAGATCCAAGTGACTCAAGTAAATTCTGAAGACAATGCAGCTGATCTATTTACAAAATCATTGCCAAAGACTACTTTCGAGAAGCATGTCAGAAGAATTGGAATGCGTAGAATTTCTGAACTCATTTGATAGATGTACATATCAATTGAGAGGTGTAGACTTCAGGGGGAGTCTCAATATAGATTTACCCTTTTGATTCGGCACAAGGGGAGTGTTGAAATAATACTATAATATTATGCCTTAATCAATAGTACTTGATAGAAGGGTAATTTAGTCTTTTATTTCATTGGACTTGTAACCCTAGTTTGTAACCTATAAATATAGGATCACTCATAAAGTATATGGAAAATAACTCTCCTGGCTTGGTACGCCCCCAGAAGTAGTCTTTCAGACGAACTGGGTCAACAATCTTCTGCGTTTTTTCTTTTCTCTTTTAATTATTCTTAAACATATTTTAAATTGTTTTTTCAATTTTTTGTTTTCCTTTTCGACGAAAATGTCCGTCCATCGAACTTGATATTCGTGCTCTATTGTTCATAAGCTTTGAAAAACTCATTCTAGGGTTACCAAATCACACCCGATATTCGCCGCACACCACCTGTTTGATATTTTGTCACTTCTCTTCTCCTCTGTTTTTCCCTCTGTCATGGATCTGAACAACGATCTAGTTATGGACATACTCTCGCATCTCCCAATACAATCCCTTCTAAGATTCAAAGCGTCTGCAAATCTTGGCGCGACATCATTGATTCATCCAATTTCGCAAATCTCCACTTCCAGAATCGATTGAAAGAAGACGACCAGACTCTGTTTCTACAGTTGAGTAAATGGGTATGTGCCTACTGGAGGCAGACAGCGGGAAATCGCACAAACGCTTCCCATCTTTTCATAAATTCTTAAACGACAATTTCGGGAGTGCCATGGAAAGGATTCCTTTCTTCGTCGCTGGACCTGTTAATGGATTGATATGTGTGTATAACAAGATCCCATACATGCGCTCATCGAGTCTTTCTGTTGCAGTGTACAACCCCTGTCTCGATAAAATCAAGATTCTGCCATTATCCCCAGTATGCTCGTCTCTAGGTCTCAGGTGTGGGCAGAAAAACTGTACCCGACACATCGGGTATGGTTTCGACTCTGTTACAGAAGATTACAAAATAGTGCAGCTGATAACGATTCCTGATTCTAAAGCTACCAGTGCTGAGGTTTACTCAGGAAAAACCAACACTTGGAGAAAGCTAACTACTGCTGCGGTGACGTTTATCCAGAGCATGCAGGAGATAAAGTCGAAAAGTGGCGCCTCTGCCCACTGGCGGGTACAGAGGAGGATGGGGCAGTGTATTTTGTCATTCAACATGCAGACCGAGGCGTTTGAGACGACCTTATATCCCGATTTTGATGTGAGATCAGCTGAGGTGTTTGCAAACGATGATGATTCTTTCGTCCTCTTTGTTGGCACTTTTGATTGCCGGAGGTTGGAGGTGTGGGAGCTGGGAGGCGGAGATAGTGGAAGACTTTGGACTCATGTGAGAGATGTTGATGTCTTGCCTGTTATGCATGGACTGAACCCGATAAGGGCGACGGCTTTGTGGAAGAGAGATGGGGTGGTTTTGATGGAATCTGGTCATAGTGAACGTAGTTTAATTTTCTATCATTACTCTACACAGGAAGTAAGAATGTGTTGTGAGATGTCAAGTGTTGATGCAGAGACAGAGATGTTACAGTGTATGGGCAGTCTTATTTCACCATAATAGCTAGTAGTGACTGCACAAATTGCTTTTTGTTTTGCAATATTAATTGTTATGCTATGCTCATTCTACAATTGAAGTTCTGCATATTTGGTTAATGTTCCCTTACACTTTTGGGATGACACAATCTTTAAGAAAAGTAGAGTATTGTGTAAAGTTATATTATTAAAATAATGAGATTAGTTGGATTATGAGGATAAAGTTAAAGTAATAATTTTTATTTGGGATGAACGGAAAAGGAAATTGTGAAAACAATTATGGGACGGAGGGAATATTATTTTGTTTTTGTGTTGTTATGAGTGAGTACTTGTGTTTAATGTTCTGAATTGGTGAAATGAGGTTTGTGATGCCATTCTGCCGACTTTTGATGAACTATGTGACATTTATCCAGTCATTCTTGATTGGCTGAGGGAAGTCTCTGCCATACAAGTTTTTATTTTTTATTTTTTCTTGATTCAAGTCTATGTGTCGTATAATAAATTAAATGAGATCCATCTCATTACTTTTTAGCATTTTCATTCTTGCTAGGAGCATATACAGATTAATGTTCAAGAAAGAGATGGGAGTTAAAACCCAAACACTTCTTTTCACTTGGCATAAATTGTGGTTAAATTGGTAGTATTGTGCTCTAATTTTAGAATAAATGGGACAAAAGCCGGTTGTTGGTGTAGAAATAACGGAATGGCTGAGAAACAAGATGTTTTAATGCATTTCTCCATGAGGACAATGATATGGGCAGGGAAATTGAGAGTGTGCTAACCTTAAAAAAAGGATTCACCATTCAACTCAATCAAAAGCCTTGCTTATGTTTGGTTGATGGATGAGTAATGAGGACCTAGGCTTTTTCATTTAATGGATTTCATATGCAATTTGGACATCATCTGAAAGGATAATACTATTAATACCCAACATCTCTATTACATCATATTTTTAATTGTATTTGAATAAAATGTTATCTTTAAACTCACTTTATATCTAAAATATATATAGCAATAAAATAACATCATTAGTGAAATTATGATAAAATTATCTTAAAATTAAATAAAAAAAATATTAAATGTACTACTCAAGCTGACCCTAATCCTATAGGGCTCAAGAAACAAAATGACCCTTATTTAAAATGTCTTAAAAATGCTATTCTTAAACCATAATTATAAAATCTTGTCTGTACTTTATGACCAAGTCATTTGATAGGAGGGAGAGACTATAGACACTATATATATTATATATATATGTGTGTAGTATGAGTTGTTGGAAGAAAATTGTAGTTCATAAGTCATTTGATAGGATGGAGAGACTATAGACACTATATATATTATATATATATATGTAGTATGGGTTGTTGGAAGAAAATTGTAGTTCATAAGGTTTGAGAGTGGAATCTGGAGGAGGAACTAAGGCTCCTTGGGGGATGTCTACCCCTATTCCGTATAGCATCGTTTGATACGGAATTTCCGGGTAATGTATTCACTAGCCCTATAAGCTTCTACAAACTTTCCCCCATGCAGTGATACTGGTTGATGAGACGCAACGTCAATTCCCTTAAACTCATCCAATTAGGTCCCACACTCTCATATGCCCACGATAATCTCCTACGTTGGGCACCCAATTTCACTACGTTTGCCAATTCAATTTTTATTTCGACCCAGATCGCGATACATTGGGCACCCAATTTCACTACGTTTGCCAATTCAATTTTTATTTCGACCCAGATCGTGATCGCTATGATTCGGAATCCATCAATTTTCTCAAGAGCCATGACATGGATTTTGAAAAGATTAGGGATACGGGCATGACTCTCGCACTGAAATTCAATGAATCCGGGCTGGGCCCGTGCTGATTACGAGAAATATATGATGCTGAAGCAAGCCTACTTCGGCATGGCCAATCATGATTACAATTACCAAACAGATCGCCAATAACTTTGGGCTATACGGCTGTTCAGAGAAGATTTTCATCAGGTTGAACTTGGAGCGGGTTGCCGGAAAGAGCCATTAAGCGGGCTCCGATAGTTTGCGCACCATGCACCTATTCCTCGAATTGATCAGGAATAATTTTATCGCCTTTCCCATATTCGTCGTCAACAAGTTCAATCATCAAATTATGACGTGTAGTATGGGTTTATGTCCAAAACGACGTCCTTACTCTAATCTTGTCCCACTAACCATGCATTAATTTGAATATTAATTGTATACATATATCATGATTTATATATATAATATTGATCAACTACTTTTTTCCTCGCGTAATTATTTGGAATTTTATTTTTCAATATAATACTACTGCAAGAGAATTTATCAGTAATTTATGATTTAATTTCTGAGTATGTGTGTCTTGCTTCATATATATGGTTCTGGATTTATATATGAATGTTCTCTCACTGCATTTTTGCTAGCTAATTGTGTTTTCTGAACCTTAGTTAATTGGGTGAGTTTGTTTAGATTCTTGGTTCTTGTTGTTAATTTTACCACGATACGATGGTTTTACTTCATACTTGCTGCCTAATTAATATTTTCTGGAAAATTATTAATTAAAATACAATTTAAATAGATTATCCACATCAAAGTTTGCTGATTTTTTTTAAAAGTTGTAAAAATGTTTTTATAACTTTTAAAAATCATGCACCTTATATTTGCTTATTGGATAATTTGCAAGATTTATGATGTTGGTACAAAACAAGCAATACTAAAATCTTGAGCACCGGACATGAATGATACCCAAAAGAAAGAAATTAGACCCGATAATAGGATAACACTATTAATACTCAGCATATCTATTACATCATATTTTTATTCGTATTTAAATAAAATGTTATACTATTATTATTTGGAATATCAAACAATAATTAATTTGTTATACTATTTTAATTAGCGAAGATCTATTATACAATTAGTGTACGTGAGAGTTATTTATTTTAACTATTCATATTTAATATAAAAAATTGAGTTGTAAGTACAAGTTTAATAATGCATCAAGTTTTTAAAAATAAAATTAAAATAAAGGTATGAATTGGACCCGAATTATTATTTCAGGTATAACTAATTTTTTGTACAAATAAATCCTTCAACTTTTATAATCAAATACATATGTTCTTAAGCTAATAAAATAGAAAGCTCAGATCATTACTTGTGGGTTCAATTCTCATTATCAGTTCTTCTCTAGGCAAAAAATTAGGCGCCAAAACTAGGGCATCTTGTAGTTGATGATATCAGAGACATTAATTTCTAAAATGAATCATTAATAGGTATTGTATCAAAGTGCTTCAATAATGCACCAAACCAACGAATCAAATTAGTAATATTTCCAATCAAACAACCTGGATAAAAAAATATCATTATTTTCATTTGCCATGCAAACATTTCCTTGAGCATTTTGTCTACATACGTTCAACAATTAAACCCAGTTTATTGTCATGTTGTGAATTGAAGCAGAACGATATATATAATATAGATATAGCTAGTAACGTTTCTTTCGTTTAAAATTGACGGAATAATTAACATGAGCATTCTAGCTATTATATTATATTAGTTTAGTTTAAGGGCATATGCGTTTGATTATAAAAGTTGATCGAATGGAATAATTAATCTCAAACATTTGACTGCATGCCTATTATTCAAAGAATTGGTATTTGGAAACGGCACACTGGGCAGGAGGAGTTGATCCCAAGCCACTTTACAATGCAATCGCGATGGAAGATATGCTGACATGGCATTGACGCCCCCCACTCAAACAGATCCTCCAAACAAATAGAGCAGCAGCTACTCCTCGATGATGTTATTTTCTTGTCCTCCAGAAAGCCCGCCGGCTGCAGAACGATTCGGCGGACGACCTTCACGTGGCATTGAACGTACAAGTCCGAACTGTTGGGCGGCATCGGTTTAAGAGCTTCTTCAGCCTTCTCGTGCGCACTAGCGATGAGGTTTTCAAAGAATTGGTCGTTGATTGGCCAGTGCTTGATCTGATCTTTGATTAAGGCGAAGGCTTCCCCGTGACGGCGGAACAGGGGCAGACCCATAGAGACGTTAGTTTGCATCAGCGAGTTGCGGTTGGCCTCAAGGAGGCGCGGCGACCCTCTAGGAATCGATTCTTCCCACAGGGATTGAGTTATTGTGCACGTGAATTGGAATTTGATTGTGGGAGAAGTGGAAGTGAGACAGGGGAACGACGTTATGTTGTCAATCGAGTATTTGGAGAACAACTCCACAGGGATTAATTCCGATTCCATGATAATTAGAGAGAGAGATGGAACGTGAATGAAGTTTTGGATTAATGATTTGTAGTAAGGAGTTATAGGGTCAGCATGTGTATTTATATGGAATGGAAATTTGTTTGAAAGAGAGACTTAGAGATCAAGATACGTAAGGCAATCTGGCACCGACTCCTTCTACCATAGTCTTTGATAAATTTTTTCTTTTGAAAAAAAAAGCACAAATAAAATTTTCAAAAAACGTCTTGTAATATTTAAAAAAAAATCTGCATTTAAAATCTTGAATACCAAATCTATTTTTTATAAAGTAAATCGCTAAAATATTAAATGATCTGTATTGCAATTTAAAAAAATTAAAATGCAAATTTTAATAATATTTATCGTAAAAGGAAAAATTCAGAACGGTTATATAAAAATATTTTATTAGAGAATTTAAGTTTATATAATTATTCAAAATTTATCCTTTTTAGATATATTAAATTTCTTATTACATTTTAATCAATGGTGCAGAAGTCGAAAATTATTAATTAGACATTTTCTGTCGTTCAGGTGGCATCCTAATTTGTATATTTATTTTTTAAATAGATAAAAATTAAGATTTAGGACCTTTTAGAATCGCCGGGAGCCGTCTAGGCAAAAAAACACATAGAATTGTCGGTTTTATAAAAATTGGGACAGGAGCCCAATTTTTGTGTCATTAATTTTAATTTCCATGTATTCCTATATTATTATTAATAATTTAATTTTTTTTATATTTTTGAATTCATATTTTTAATGTTCATAAAAAATTTATTAATCTTCTGTATAATCTATATTTTCATGCTTAATGAGATGAAAAATAAATACAAGAAATCAGACATTACATGACGAATTTCTTCACAACAATAAAATTCGTCACAATTTAAAGGAGAAGAATTTTGTTTTCTTCATTAAAAAATAAAAATTTGTGGCAATTTTTTTCTATTGTCACTAATAATTATATTTTCGTCGCTAATTTGTAAATTTGATGATGAAATAAAAAAATCGTCGCAATAACCTCTGGTGATGATATTCATAATTACTATTGACAATATTTAACGTCATTAAAAGTAATATTTTCACGATGATGCTATATTTTGTCACTATATAGTTAAAATAATTAGTGACATATTTATTTCGTCACAATATTATTTTATTTGGTGGCGATATTTATTAAAATTAGTGATAATTATATTCGTCGTATAGTATAATATTTTTATGACGGTGCAATATCGTCACTACTTATTCAAAATAATTAGTGAAACACTTATTTTATCACAATATTAATTGGTAATAATATTCGTTATAATTAGTGGAAATTATATTCATCGTGTAATATATATAATATTTTTATGATAATCTTATGTGTTATTAAGCATTTTAAATAATTTGTGACACATTTTTTCGTCATCAATATATTTATATATAGTGACTATTAGTAATTATTTGTCATTTTTCACGAAAAATTAAAGAATCATAAAAGATTACGAAATAATAAACTAAACATATGTTCTTTAGAAAGTCTTATATCATAGTCATTTCAATTACCGAACTATTAAAATGAATTAAACCCGCTTAGATTATTCAATTAATGAAAACTCCACTTAACAATTAAACGTATTAATACTTTTTCCCTAAAACGACTTATTAAATTACTCACACTACATTTTAACCATTAACATCGACAGATAAGTATAACATTCCATATTATAACCAAGACAGATAAGTATTCAAATCAATGCATGGTGAGGGGTACAAGATTAGAGTAGGGTTTTGGACATAAACCCATGCTACAACCCATAATCTCATGATTGAACTTGTTGATTACCATAATGGGAAAGGCCCTGAAATTCTTGATCAATTCCAGGAATAGGTGCATCGTCAGCAAACTGTCGGAGCCCGCTTCGTGACTTTTCCCCGCGACCCGCTCCAACTTCAACCTCGTGGATATCTTCTCCAGGCCACCGTACAGCCCCAACTTATTGGCCATTTGTTTGGTATCATGATTAGCCATGCCGAAGTAGGTTTGCTTCAGCATCATAAATTAGTCGTAATCGTGTGGAAGTTGTCTGCCTGTCAGAATCTTGATCAAGTAGCCATAGTCGTAGAGCCCGTCGAAAGTGACCCACGTCAGGCCCGAACACGGGCCCAGCCCAAATTCATTGAATTTCACAGCGAAAGTGCAAGAATCGATGCCCTCATCCCTAATCTTGTCAAAATCCATGCACGTGTGGCTCTTGAGAAAATTGATGGATTCCGAATTATATCGATCGCGATGTGGGTCGAAATAAAAATTGAATTGCCAGACATACTGAAATTGGGTGTCCAAGGTAGGGAGATTGCCGTGAGAATCAGAGAGGGTGAGACCTAGTTGGATGAGTTTTAGGGAGTTGACGTTGCGCCTCATCAACGAGTATAGCTGTAAGGGGGAAAGTTTAGAGAAAGGTATGGGGGTAGTGAATAGATTGCCCGGAAATTCGGTATCAAAGGAGGCGATGGGGAATCGGGGTAGTGATCGACGGAGGAGGCTGAGTTCATCCTCCAGATTCGACCCCCAAACCTCACGAACTACTATATTCAAACAAGACATAAATTTGGAACTTTGTTTTGTTGATTTGTAGGAAGTAGGTAGGTTTAGTTGTAGTCTAGTACTGTAGAGAAGAGAGACGATTCCTAAACAACACAAACTAGGGAGAAGTTTAGCGTTATTAGTAATAAGGAAACTAAGATATGTAGTGGCAGTTTCTCTCTTTCTATTTCTTGATTATAGCCGTTGTACATAACCAAATGGATTGGAGATCAAGTAAGATGGTCTGAATAAAATTGTGCGTATGCGTATTACTAATAAATTACATATATATATATATATAATATTTGACAAAATCAAATACATATTAACTCAATTCATATAAATTTTTGTCTATTAATAACAAGGACGTTTATCCATTGGGGACCTTAAGATGTATAACAATTAATTTGGGACTTTAAAGATAAAAATAGGTTTACATTTAAAAGTTATCAATTAAATTCTCGAAATTTAAGACTTTGTCTGATATTTTAGTATTTGAAATCTTATTTTGAGAGACGAGTTTCATCGAGAACAACTAAAAAATAAAAAAATAAAATATTTATCTATTAAAACTAAAATAATAAATTAACAAGATGTCAAATATGTAATATAAATACTAATTTAAATTTTAAGAGTTAAACAAATAAAATAGATTAACCAATTTCATGCATTGAACGAATAAAATATATAATCCCTAAACATGCGGAACTAAAAAATTAATGAACATACCTGCGAATCGAAGAAATACTGTTAAGAAGATGATCAATGTCAACCTAAAAAACCTTCTCAAAATTTTCTCAAGTCTAGTTTGTAGATCTGGTGGGAGATCTCACGAACTATTTATTAATACTCAAGGAAAGAAAAACTTATATTGCGCACTTTCTTGAATTTTCTTGAATTCAAAACTTAGTTTCTTGTATTCTTGTGGCAAATATTATCATATTTTTGGAGATATGGAAAGATTTATTATTTCTACAAAAATAATCTTACATACAAGATTTATATCTATTCTCTTTCCATATATCTTATAAAAAAATATGTGTTTTCTCTCTCCCACTTCTTACAACAAGATGAAATCCCTTCATTTTAACCACCTTATATTAATGCGTTTTTGTTGGGCGTTTTGAGGACCCTAAGGAGAATTAAGACATTGGACCTTCAAATGGACTCAGAAATCAATATTGAGCCACAATATTTTCCAGCCCATTTATATTTATTCACTACACAAATTACCACATGAAACTATCTATTCGTCAATTTTATGACATTCATTGTCAAATATGATAAATAATTATTAATCGTCACTATATATAAATATATTGATGAAGAAAGAATGTGTCACAAATTATTCCAAATAATTAATGACAACACATAAGATTATCATAAAACATTATATTACACGATGAATATAATTGTCACTAATTATAATAAATATTATCACCAAATAAAATTGTGATAAAATAAGTGCATCACTAATTATTTTGAATAAGTAAAGAATATATCCAGCACGGGCTTTTGGGCCGCTTTGGGGTTATATTCGGCCCACAACAAGATATTTATTGTGATGATAATTGTGAATTTATTTGTCCATATCATCTTTTCGGCAAAGGAGTTTAAATTGCAAACATTCCGTCGAGCATTTTGTCTACGTTCAACAATTAAACCCAACTATAATACATAGTTACTAAATTGAAGGCGTTAGATAATAATAGAGATAATAATTCAGGGTTCAAATTGTGTCTTTTCCCATGAAATTAACAACAGTATTAATTAGGGTAAAGAGTAACAAATTAAATTCAATGTAAAAGTTAGAATTCTGAAATTCCAGTATTAAAGGAAGAAATGATCATAACATTTGACTTGCTATATACTATTCAAAGAATTGGTATTTGGAAACGGCATAGAGGGCAGGAAGGGTTGATCCCAAATCACTTTAGAATGCAATCGCTCAAACAGATCCTCCAAACAAATACCGCAGCACCTACTCACTCGTTGATGATCGATCGATGTTATTTCCTTGTCCTCCAGAAATCCCACCGGCTGCAGAACGATTCGGCGGACGACCTTCATGTGATATTTTCGACCTGCACAAATAAAATTTTCGAAAAAGGTCTTGTGATATTTTTTATTAAAAAAAATCTGCATTTAAAAACATGAATACCGAATCTATTTTTTAAAAAAGTAAATTGCTAAAATATTAAATGATCTGTATTACAAATTAAAAAAAAATTAACATAATTTTTTTAATAATATTTATCTTAAAAGGAATAAATTCAGAACGATTACATAAAAATATTTTATTTAGAGAATTTAAGTTTATATAATTATTCGAAATTTATTCTTTTTAGATATATTAAATTTCTTGTTATATTTTAATCAAGGGTACAGAAGTCAAAAATCGGTAATTAGATATTTTCTGTTGTTTAGGTGGCATTCTAATTTGTTTATTTATTTTTTAAATAGATAAAAATTAAGATTTAGGACCTCCTAGAATCGCCTGGATGCTGGAGCCGCCTAGAAGACACCTAGGCCCAAAAACGCATAGAATTAACGATTTTATAAAAATCGGGACAGGAGCCAAATTTTTGCGTCAATAATTTTAATTTCCATGTATTCCGATATTATTATTAATAATTCTAAAAAAATTATATTCATATTTTTAATGTTCATTAAAAATTTATTAATATTTTGTACAATATATATTTTAATGCTTAATGAGATGGAAAATAACTATAAGAAATCAGACATTACATGGCGAAATTTTTCACAACGATACAAAATTCGTCACAATTTAAAGGTGACGAATTTTATTTTCAACATTAAAAAATAAAAATTTGTGACAATTTTTTTCTCTTGTTACTAATACTCCCTCCGTCCATGAAAATTAGTCCACGTTGACTTAAATAGCCATCCATAATAAATAGTCTATCTACCCAAAATAGAAAATTTTCAATCATTATTTTTATATTTTTATACACATATACTCACTTTTACACATCACATCAAATACTTTATTAATAATTAACACTTCTTTATACTAATACACTCACTTTTACACATCAACATCAACTTTTTTTAATAACCGTGCACAACTAAGGTAGACTAAATATCATGGACGGAGGGAGTAATTATTTTTTTGTCGTTAATTTGTAAATTTGATGATGAAATAAAAAAGATAAAATATTATATAAACTATTTTCATGATATAAACCATCTTGTGATATAAGATTTATATTTATAAATTTATTATTTTTACCTTGTTAAAAAGTGGTTCATGATACGAGCCACTTATACTTTTGATCCCATAGGACACACTCGATTCAAAATGGTCCCAATTATTTCATGGCGATATTTATCATAATGGCAATCGAAACCATCAGAAATCGTGTGCTCTGCTCGAATTGTAAGAGGCGTTCGCCGATTTCGCTGGAATCAACAACCGCTCCTTCCGCCGCCGTTTAATCCACGCCTCACCACACTTTAGCCGCCTTCACCTGTTCTCTGTCACACGACCGGAAAACCGCCATTGACGTTTCCTGTTCGCTGGACAGCGCCACCACTCCACCACCTCACAGCCGTCAAGAATTGAAGAAGGTGACGCAGAATCCTCTCGCAACAGCAATCCTTGCCGCACTTCTCACCGGCCGGAATCGATTCAATTACAGCCTCAACAGCGAAATCACTCGCCGCCTCCAGCCATTCGCCGGATACACATTGGCGCTTCCTCTGTCTTCGTCGCAACCTACGATAACCGCCTGAAAGAAACTGCCGCTCGCATGTCTCGCAGGGAACAGCGCCGCGCGCAGTCGGATTCCTCTCGCCGTCCCCAGTC
>JAPKLY010000046.1:1049070-1086490 GCA_026898435.1 Prunella vulgaris
AATTTATACTAAAAATCGTATTATAATAATTTTCTAAAAATATTTTACGCACAGAAGATCTCTATACAATTCAAGTTAGAGATAATGATGAAGAAGAAATAGAAGAACATCAAACAAATGAACAACATGAGCAAATAGAAAATTGCATCATCAATGTCGAAGAAACAAAATCAATTAATGTGGAAGAAGGTACGTTAATAAATATTTTTTCAGTTATTATTTCAATAATATATGAGGTATTCAAATTAAACTCTTCGGGTATAAGTATAGAAATCTTCAGGTATTAATTTAGAACACATTGGTATTAATATAGAAATCTTCGGGTATTAATATAGAAACCTTCAGGTATTAATATTGATCTCTTTGGGTATTAATATAGAAACCTTCAGGTATTAATTTAGAATTCTTTGGGGATTAATTTTGACTCTTTCGGTATTATCAAATATTATTGAGGTATTAGTAAAGAATAAATCAGAAACTCCTACAATATGTAATAAATTTGATTAATAAATTGTTTTTATGTTATTTTACTCACAACAGATGATCTCTACACAATTCAACTTAGAGATGAGGAAGAAGAAATAGAAGAAGAACATGAAACAGAAGAACAATATGATCAAGAAGAAAATACAGGTATTCACATTAAACTCTTCAGGTATTAATATAGTATCTTCGGGTATTAATATAGAACTCTTCAGGTATTATGAATTATTAATGATAAATTATTACTGAATAAATCAGAAACTCTTACAGATTTTATACATTGGATTAATTAAATGTTTCTTACGTTATTATTGTACATTATATTATTTTGTTAAATAGACTGATATGAATTTTGACATAAATCAGAATCTAGTACTGATTGCCGTTATATAAGAGGTTCTTTGATTGGAGTGGAGAAAGATACAGTTGATCAAATGTATAAAATGTACTGCATGCATGCACGTTCTTTGGGATTCAGTGTGAGAAAATCATCAAACAAATATTGTGCACTTGACAAAAGTATAATATTAGCAAAGAAGTTTGTGTGTTCTTGTTCAGGGTTAAGAAAAAATGATACTGGTTCAAACACTGGAATATCAGTGAAAAAAAGAAGTATTGGAATTACAAGAACATAGTGCAAGGCTAGGATTCTAGTCAGAAGAAGTAATCATGGAAAATATGAAGTTGTTCAACATGATATGGAACATAATCATGTCTTGACTAGAACAGAGTGGGGTCATTTACATCGCTCAGAAAGACAAATTACATTAGAAAAAAGCAAGGTTATAGAGGATATGGTATCATCAGAAATGAGAGTTATTGATTCATATAGATATATGGTGCATGAGGTTGGAGGAGAAGAAAATTTGGGACACACAGTGAAAGACCATTACAATCTGGTGAATAAACTGAAAATGCAAGAAGTTAGAGGATGAGATGCTAGTAACTTAATTGATATTATGAAGAAACAAGAATCTGAAGAAAAGAGTTTTTTCTACAAGATCAGATTAAATCAAGATGGAAGACTCTCAAGTATATTTTGGAGGGACTCATTGATGATGGAAGATTATGAAATATATGGGGATGTAATGGTTTTTGACACAACATACAGAACAAATAAGTACAACTTGATATGTGCTCCTTTTGCTGGAATAAACAATCATTGGACAAATGTCATGTTTGGCTGTGCATTTTTATCCAATGAGAAGACAGAAACTTTTGAGTGACTTTTTCAAATGTTCAAGAAATCAATGAGTTATAAAAGCCCGAAAACAATATTCACAGACCAAGATTTGACAATAGCAAATGCACTCGAAAAGGTATGAAAATATATGTATTAGTTATTAGAGAAATTATACATTTTCAATTCTGAGATATATATCTACTCTTAGGGTATTATAATGTTCTTCTTTAGGTATACATATAATTTACTTCAGGTATTCAAATATATTTTAAAAAATACCTTTGGGTATTAATATCCTCTCTTGAGGTATTATATAATTGGTCTTCGGGTATATATATAATGTACTTCAGGTATTAAAAATATAATGTTATTGTAATACTAAAGTATTACTAAATTATAGATATTATTATATTGATCTTTGTTTATATTCTTTATCTTGTATTCCTATTACAGGAATTTCCAGACACAAGACACATATTATGTCTTTGGCATCTACAACAAAATGCAATCAGCAGATTTGGAGAACTAAAGAAAGATGGTTCATTTAAAAGTGCTTTTAACCATTGCTTAACAGGTTGTATTGATGAGAAAGAGTTTGAAATCTCCTGGGAAAACATGATAAATACTTACGGACTGGAAAACAATGCCTGGTTTAAGAGACTATATAGTCTTAAAGATAAATGGTGTACAACATTGAGCAATGACATATTTTCTACTGGAATAAGATCGTCTCAAAGAAGTGAAAGCACAAATCATGCAATTGCACTCAAAGCTCACAAACAGACGAATTTAACAGAATTCTACAAGATCTTCAATGACACATTAACTCAATGGAGGAGAACTGAAAAAAAAGGATGAGTTCAAGTGTTAAAAAATGACCCCTGAATCACCTTTTGGAATGAAAGGGACTATAAAGCATGCTGCAGAGGTATACACTCATACAATATTTAAGCATTTTGAAGAAAAGTTCTCAAAGTCAGTTTTTGCTTCTTCAACTGTTGCTGAATTCTATGACACCACATTGGTTTATAATGTTATGAATGATGATGGAACAAGAAATAGCAGAGTAGTGTACGACACTTAATTCTATGAATCTCTTTAGCTGTGATTGCAAAAAGTTTGAAAAGTGTGGAATTTTATGCTATCATTGCATGAGAGTAATGAATGTAAACTCTATACGAAGGATACCCGAGAATTACATATTGAAAAGATGGTCCAAACTTGCAAAGGAACAAGTGTGGGACAAGATTGGGACTGAAGCAATAAGTGATAACAGGTATTACTTATTTATAAATTAAAATATTGTTAATTTTTTTATAATAGTACTAGGGTATTTAAAATATTTCTTTGGGTATTCTTTCCTTATACTTTGGGTATTAATAAAACTTCTTCAGGTATTTATATTTAAACTGATATGAACAGATTCTAACTACAATTGTTTTTGTGAAATAGGGGAAAGTTTTCCAGCCATATACCATGGAGACATGATATCATAAGGAAATACTACAATGTAGTATTGATGAGTGAAGAAAATGAAGAGATGAGAGAACTCCTAGAAGAAGGATATGAGAAAATATGTTCAGTTCTAACTGCAAAGAATTTAAAGCAAAATGAAGACATTGAAGCTCATTCTGAAACATCAAAGAGAGTTCTTGACCCAGAAAGATCAGTGACAAAGGGAAAAAGCAAAAGGATAAAGAGTGGAATCCATACAAAAAAGAAGAGCAAGTCAGGAAATTCACAGTCATCAAAAATGAAAGAATTTGGATCAATTACACATAATCCTCATATAATTTGAAATAGCAATGTATTTATTGTTTTATATATATTTCGAATTGTTATTTTTTTATGTGTTGCTAAAATTATTTCTCTTGTTAATTAATTTATTGTTGTAATTTATATGAGAAATACCCTAAGAACAAAGATGAATACCCTAAGAACAAATATAAACACCATATTAAGAAATATGAATACCCTAATAACAAATATAAATATAAATATGAAGATTAAAAATGAATACCCGAAGATTAAAAATTAATACCTGAAGAATAAATTATCATTACCCGAATAGTAACAAACCCTAGAAAAAAGAATATTTTATTAAAAAAAAGTACGCTAAATCGTAACCCTAGAAAAAAAAATAATAATAATAAAAATTTACTATACTATATATAGCAAAATCGAAACCCTAGAAAAAAAAGGCATTTAATCTTCATCGAAATCGACAGCATCTTCCATCGACAAAGCTTCGACAAATCTCAAACATAAAAAACTTTCCAATGGTACAAGGGTTTACATATCTATGTCACTAAAAATCTTTATTTCTTTATTTCTATGCCTCTCTGTATCCATCTATTTATATATATATATCCAAATAGATAAATCTATGTGGTGGGGACCGCCACACTTTCTTTCCAGTTATAGTATGTTGTGGGGGGACCGCCATACGTGTTTACATAATATATTCCTATATAAAATACATTATTCTTGACATATTAACAAATCTAGGGTATGAAATACGTTCATCTGGAATTATATTTTTTAATTGATATTAAATTATTCTTGAAATATTTTTAAATCATTTTATTAAATCTTGGGTATTAATATTGATTATCTGGGTATAGTTGTATTACCCATGGGGTATTAATACTGTATTGTTGGGGGTATTTAACAAAGTTAGTATTTAACAGATGTCTTCTTTCATACGAGTACTACTCAGCAGGGAATACTATCTGCCTAGAATGGTAGAAATTTTTTTATTTAATATATAAAAATACATAAAACATTTAATGATAATTACCTATGTTGTGAGCAGAGAATACCTGGCCAATTTATTGATGCATTTGAACACATGTTTCAAGAAGAATCGACTGAAATAACACTGACAGCAGCCAATAACCCTGGAAAAACCTGGAAAGTCAATGTAGATAGAATGGGAGAATTTTTTTACTTCAATGGGGGATGGCTGAGGTTTGTACAAGAAACTGGTATAAAAGTACATGATGTGCTTACCTTCACAGTGGTTAATCCGTACACATTACATGTTATATTATTCTCTAAATCAGGTTGCTGCAAAGGCTGCACACCCCATGGTTTGTTATATTCATAAAATTATATTCTTCATTACATTTTAATACTTTTTTATAAACTTACAAATTTATATATATGTGTTTAATAGAACACACTTTTGATGAGGATGGTGAAGAAGAAAATGTTTCACTTGGAGCAAGGAATCTAAGTTTCACAAAGCAGGTCAAAGATTATTACTTCAGGGCCAACAAGATGACAATTTTATAAATATGTATATTTAAAAATATATATATATATACAAATAGACATATACACAAAATATATTTATTATATTTATATTTCACTAATATTTATAAATTATATTAAATACAGGACATTCCAATAAGTTTCATATTGACTGCTGGACTTCTTAATATGACTGAAGTAATACTGGAGGATGATCAAGACAGGCTGTGGGCTGTGCAGGTGGGAACAAGGGGTGCAGGAGTTCATTCACTGTGCAGTGGATGGAAGGATTTTCTGATTGAGAACAATGCAACTGTTGGAAGCATGGTTGAATATGAGTTTGTTTCTGGAATCTTAATAAGGGCCAGTGTAAAAAACAATTAATCAATATTTAGAATGTTTATTTTATTTGTTGTTGTTGAAAATAATTACTATGTTTAATTTGTATTTGCCTCATAAGAGGATGATTTGAGATAATTAGGTTTGATGCATTTTAATATTAAGTATTCTGTTTATGATGCACAATTAATTATTTGCTTTGTTTTAGCTTTTGTGTGTTGATGATGAATCTTGGTTATTAGTAATTGTTATTTGGGTATTTGATATTTCTTCTTAGGGTATTTATCTTTTTTCTTTGGGTATAATCAATAATATTTTATTATAATCAATAATACACAAAATACTATTTTTTATGATGCTTCATAATAGGTTAATAAGTATTATTAAATAATAGTTATAATATTTGGGTATTAAAAATACACTCTTCGGGTATTAATATAGTACACTTCGGGAATTAATATAGTACACTTCTGGTATATTAAAAGAATAAAATACTTAAATAAATAAACACAAAAAGAAAAAACAAAACAAAAACTTCAAAATATTTTAAATATCCAGTATTTTAAATAATTGTTAAATATACAAAATTATTATGTTATATAATTAAAGACCAGCTCAGTTATAAAAAATAATATTTGTTGTATTATTCAATATAATATGGGTATAAATAAAGTATAATCAGGTATTAATAAAGATCTCTTCGGCTATTAATAAAGTTTTTAAAAATAAAATATTTTAAATGATTGAATTAATACAATTAAATATTAAATTATTTATACACAACTACATAATTCAATATTATATAACAAATACCCGATGACCAAATAAAACTACCCGAAGACCAAATAAAACTACCCGAAGACCAAATAAAAATAACCAAAGACCAAATAAAACTACCCGAAGACCAAATAAAAAAACCCGAAGACCAAATAAAAATACCCAAAGACCAAATATAAATACCAATAAATTATACACCAAAAAAAGCAGAAAAACATCCAATGAATAATAAATATCAGCAGCTACATTTAAAAAACTAAGAATAAACTAAATATTAACAATATCCAACCACCAAAAACAACATGCAACCTAAAAAATCAGTGCAACCTCAAACCCTGAAGAGTATAATTGTAAACTTCATAATACACAAATTCACAAACAATCTTAAAAAACCAAGTACTTCATTTTTTCCTCTTCCCCCTTCCCAAATTGGAATCAATGTTTTTTAAACTATCAGCAGCTCGCCTTTTCTTTGCCTCTATTGCTCTTTGATCTTTCATCTTCTTTTCATTTGCAATTTCAGCTAATAACATTGGTTTAGATTTATAAAAACCATAAACCTTCTCAATAACTGTAGCCCTAGACTCATTGAGATTCGACAGAATTATGACAGACAAGAATTCAGCGCACATTATTAACCGAATTTCAGCCTAAAAAAAAAACGTTATGACTCAATAATATAACATAATACTAAAGAATAAAAAATGCATTAAAATTTAAAAAAATACTTTCGTCATATCTGGATAGGAGTAGAGAATGCCATTGAAATGCTTTATATGATGCATCATTTATACACCACAATCTTTATCCCCCTTACCCGTTTGTCATCTCAATGGTACGCTCTCAAGAGTGAGATTTTCAACATCATCAGCTTACGGGTGTTTTTTTTACAACAATTTTTTTTTTCATCAAATGACACTGCAAGCATAAAAATAATAAAAATTATAATAATATACAATAAAATAAATCAAATAAAAAATAAAAAATAATATTAAAGTTACCAATAATTGAGTTCTTCTAGTGTAGGAAGTGATCTTTCCCTCGTGCTTCATATTATCCAACAATTGTACTTTCCCATCAACAAAGTTGAATGCAACAACAATATAATGATTGTGGATGCAAACAGGAACAAATATCTGGAAAAAAAAATATTAAAAAGAGAAATATTTAAAAAATACATAAATATATATAAAAAAAAAAACTAACCATTTCATCTGTCATAAATGAACCCTCAGAGACAGACAACCAAGAGTTCCAAGATTCAAAAAAATCCTTCTCAACAACATCAATAGACACTCGATCAATAATAACTCGAGCAACAACATACTGCTCCAAAAAATAATAAACAAGTTAAATTTCAAACATAATAATTATTTTAAAATAAAACACCAATGACAATTTACTAATACACAAAGCATACAATATATATACCCAAAGAAATAAGAAAATACATTAAGAAGAACTGACACATACCCAAAGAAAAAAGAAAAATACCCTAAGAAAAACTAACACATACCCAAAGAAAAAAGAAAAATACCCTAAGAATAACAGACACATACCCAAAGAAAAAAGAAAAATACCCGAAGAAGAAATGACAAATACCCAAAGAACAATTACAAATAACCAAGAATTCATCAACACACAAAAGCAAAAATAAAGAGAAATCTTACACTGTGATTAAGATTAAAACAAAATCTACTCCTCCTAGAATCAGTAATAATCTCTTCATTCACTTCCAAACACCATGCAGTGATTATATTAACATCAATTTCTTCATTCGGCATCAAACTCAGTATACCATCTTTATATACATAGACACAATTCTTGTGCATATAATAAATATCCCTGCAACAAATAAAATAAATCATTATATATATATATATATATATATATATTTAAGCATATATTCATTAATAATAATATTAAAAAATTTAAAATAATACTTACAAGTTAAGAGCACCATTTCCTTCATAAAAACAGAAATCCACAACCTCCAAATGAGTTTGAATACAAAATTTCTTATTACCTCTCAAAAATCTGGATAAATAACCAACTTAGGTTTTTATCGACCAAAACAAACTCTGAATATCTTTACCAGAATTTACTCTCTTCATGCTAACAGATAACACAACATCTTCAAGTTCTCGATCAATCCCATCCAACTTCCTTCTCACAATGACTGCATCCTTCGGACTCTCATCTACAACAACTCCACTTTCAACTACAACAGGTTTCTCAAACTTTTTCATTACAACCTCAACACTTTTTTCAGCAACTTTAACTTTCTCACCTTGCCTATTATCAACAGCTTTCTCAAACTTATCAGTCTGAACAGCCTTACCACAACCTATTACAACATCAGCTTCCGCAACAACATCCGTCTGAACACCCTTATCACAGCCTATTAAAACTTCAGCTTCCTCAACCACATCAGTCTGAACACCCTTATCACTTTGAGAAACATCCTTCACTTTGACAGGTATTTCACTCTCCTTCCCCTTCCTAGAATCCTTTCCTACATCTCTTTTGTCCTTATTCAACTTAACACTATCTCCAACAATATCTGCATAAAAAGCATCATCAAACCAATCTTCATCACTAGTAAGATTGGTTTCAAATACAGGATCAGGAGTAAGCAATTCAAAATTGGGAGCTGAAGCAGCAAATTCCTTCATCAATGTAACATACTTAACAAGCTTATCAACATACTGATGAAGCTTGGTATTCATAAAGAATTTCTGAGTGTCTGAGACATCAGATTCAGGAGTAGATTCAATCTGAGTACTGCTTGGATTTGCATTTCCAATATGATCCATAAGCTTCTGAACCTTAGTCATAAAAGTTACAGAAAATGATCTCGCTTCTCCTTGAATTGCCAACAACAAATCTTTAATTTCCTGCAAATATAATATAAGAAATAAAAAATTAAACTTAGAAAAAATAATAATGAAAGTACCCAAAGGACATGACAGTAATACCCAATGAGAATAAAAAAATACCCAAAGAACATGACAGTAATACCCAAAGAGAAAATACTAATACCCAAAGAACATGACAGTAATACCCAATGAGAATAAAAAAATACTCAAAGAACATGACAGTAACACCCAAAGAGAACAAAAAAATACCCAAAGAACATAACAATAATACACAAATGATAAATGAAAAATAAAAAAGACAAATTACAAATTGGATAAATATCACAAAATAATACAACATTACAATAGATATACCTCAAGAAAAATTCATTACTACTCAACTGAATAATAACAGAACATAAAATTACAATTCATGTACCTGGAAAGAATCATTATCAACTTTCTCATCCACTTTCTCATGCTCATCATCATCCTCTTTCTCTGACTCTGATGTTGAAGCCATTAAATAATCCAAAATTCCATTATTAGTCAATGGATAACCCTGAATTAACTCCCCTGACCCAAATCGTCCAGCCTCAAACTCTTGGCCACGCCTTTTCTTAACTTTCTCATCCGTCCAATGCTTAATCAACGGTAAAGAGGTCGGTTCACAAACACCTCTCCACTCCAAACGGTGAAAGTATATTATTTGCAAAAGAATAAGACAACCACTGACATTTTTTACACCACTCTTCTTGTACATCAAAACAAATTCAGCCAACCTCGTCAATACATGTGTACACCAATCAAATTTTGAAATAGAGTATACATCTTCTAATGCTTTAAAGAAAATAGGATTTGCACTTCTATTCGCAGTAGGACAAAGAAAATAACACAAACTATACAAAACAAAGAAACGCTTAAAATCATCTCCACCATCAGCACATCTTTGAATCATAATCAAAGGAAGTTTCCATAAGGGACTCTTTGCAGCAATATCATATTTGTTACCAAACGTAACAAAAGCAGATGAATCATCAGACCTACTATAAATAGGAACATCTATTTCTTCATTTCTTGGAATAATAAAAACATCACTAACATCATCAGCAGTAATTGGAAACTGCCGAAAATTATCAATCGTTAACATAAAGCTGCTTCCATTGAAATTTTCAACCAACCAGTCAATCATTCCAATATTTATAAGCCTGTTAAGCTGTAAATGCAGCAAACCTTGAAACCCAATACTTTCCACAACAGACCTTTGTCTATCATTCAACAACTTCACTAAATCAGACAACCCGCTGGGACGACACTGAGAAATGATTTTACTGCAATAAAAATACTATAATTAATATACTAAAAAAATTAAACAATACCCAAAGACCACTTAAACAATACCCAAAAGCAAGATACAAATACCTAAAGTCCGTATCAAAAATACCCAAAAACTAAATAAAAAATACCCAAACAATAAATACCTCAAGAGAAAATTAAAATACACCAAGAACAGATAAACAATACCCAAGGAATAATACATAAATACTTCAATACAAAAACAATACTACAAATTCAACAACAACGTTAATTAATAAAACAAAAACATCAGTAAAACATACATAATAAACAAATAAAAACAGAAAAATACACCAACACCATATAGATAAATGAAAAATATATGATACACAAAGACCAAATAAAAATACCCGAAGTGAAATTAATTAATACCTATAGAATAAAACAAAATACCCAACTATACAATAACAAATACATAATGATAATTAACAAAATACACAGAGTGAAATTAATTAACACTCAAATAAAAACAAAAAATACCTAAGAGATGCTCGTTCCTTTGGAATATTGACTTTGGTTGAAATATCAGTTGTACATTTCTCTTTTCCCTTACTAAAAACAACAAGCCGATTGTCTTCGTTCGTTTCTGCATGTTTCAAAGGAGCAGAAACTAAAGGAACTATTTCTTCAAACTTTTTTTCACATTTCAGAGGCTTCCTCCTCTGATAAACAACATCTTTTAAAGCTTTCGGACCACCAGATTTAGGAACTAAAACTTTCTTCTTCTTCGTCCTTGAAGAAAATTATAACCTAAAAAAACAAAAAATCCACAGAAATCATAATTCTATAAAAAATTATACTAAAATAATGAACATAAAACATATATTTAACTATTAAAATGATGATCACAATTCTTACTAGAAAACAAAGGCGAAAACACACAACGAGATCGCGAAATGAAACAAATATGAAAAATGAACTAAATGGAGATGAAAAATGCGAAAAGATACTGAGGATAACTTCAAAACAAAATGATGAACTGAAAGGAGAGTGGAGAACCGAAAGGCGCGGTTTTAGAAGTAACCGAATTATTTGACCCGGATCCGCATTTTTTAATTTTACCCGTACCCGCAAAAATTGAAATTGGGCCAAAGAGTAAATGGGTTTGGTCAAAATTAAACCCAAAATCCCAAGTGCATGCTATGGAACCGGGTATATATATTTCTTTTGAGGGATTTTCGTGCCTTAGTTTAGGAAAAGCAGTAGATTAGGGGATAGAGGTTTTAGATTATTTTTTCGGAAAAACAGTAAAATTAGGAATTTAAATTCTAGTTTTCAGGTTTTAATTGATTTGAATTAGTCTGATTTGATTATTAATTTATTTAATTTTTACTTTGGGTTTTAGTAATTTGAATTATTATTGTTTGATTTCAATTTTTAATTAGGTTTTATGCAATTTCTTGTTTCAATTAGTTTTAGTAACCTTCATCTCATTTTTATCAATTTATGTTATATTCAATGATGCATGGTATTTCAATTATTTCATGTTTAATTTATTTATGTTATTATTGTTAATTTTTTTTATCTCAATTAATTTTGTTCACCCATTAGTTATGACTTAGACCATTTGCTTTGGGTGAAGGAAATTATGAATTATTAATGTTATTTTCTTTAATTTCTTTTGTTAAGGGACCCTAATGAGATGAGTCCTCTTAGTAGGTCACTGAGACACTTAGGATTTAACTTCTATTGATTAATATTTGAGTCATAATCACAACAAATACGAGAGTTCAGTGAGAAAGATAAGGGTATTCAATTGGTAGTAATGAATTCTAGGTTTAGGGGTTAAGGTTCCTATTACACTGAGAGATGCTTAGTCACGAGAACAAGACTACTAGGGTGTTGAGATATAAATGAGAGTTCTATTTCACCAGAGCAGTAATGTCTGGCTCACTCATTAGATAACTTTTACAAAGGAATTTTAGGCATTGATTGTAATTGGTACATAACGGAATTCACCCTAAGCATCTCACCATTCATGCACGTTTTAGTTTAGGATATTATTTTCGTATTCTTGATTCATTTTAATTCTTGCATTTTAAGTAGTTTAGTTAGTTCTTGATTCTTAATGTCTCTACATTCTTTATTATATTAATAGAAAAAAAATGTCAAATGAATATATGTGGCTCATTAAATTAAAACAATGCTATTACAATCTCTCTTGGATATTAGCACAAGAAACTTCCTTTTAAATATTTATAGTTAGATAACATCAAATGTATATTTCGGAGTTATAAATATATCTGCACAAAATTAACACAAGGAACTATCAATTTTTAAAGAGTATTCATCTTTAAATAATTAACACAAGAACCATTTAGATAAAGAACAATGTACTCAAAATTAACACAAGAAACTATCCATTCTCTAATTTTCTTGTGTAGCCTATAAATACATAATAACATTATTAAATCATAAGGGACACACAAATTATAAATATTTAAAATTAATTTACTCATTCATGTTGTTAACCAGTCCTTAATCGTTTGCAATTTATTTGAAAGAAAAAATTTAAATCATCATGTTTGTGTAATAAATGATGATAAAATTCATTTGTCACCAACATGTTATTGTAAATTTTATGACATTCATTTGTCAAATATGATAAATAATTACTAATCGTCAGTATATATAAATATATTGATGATGAAAGAATGTGTCACAAATTAAAAAGTCTAAGTAAATACCTCAAGAACAAGTCTAAGTAAATTCCCCAAGAACAACTCACAATACACCCAGAAAAATCTAAGTAAATACCCCAAGAACAACTCACAATATCCCAAGAACAAGTCTAAGTAAATACCCCAAAAACAACACACCAATACCCCCAAGAACACACTACAAAAATGCGCTGATTAGGGGCCAGAAATTAGTGACCGCCTTTACATCAGTCGCTAATTATGATATTAGCGACTGCCTTTGACTATTGGTCAAATTTGGGTAATTAACGACTGATTTACGACCTCAATCAGTCGCTAATATAAAAAAAATTATCGACCACCAGTGATCGGACACAATTTTTTTTTAAACAATTTAGCGATCAATAGAGTCAGTATTGATCCGCTAGGGGACTTATTTGATGAGGATGACGATGAGGATGGGGGTGCGGGTGGGAATGGCGGTTATTGTGAGGAGAGAGGTTTTAATTCGAAAGATGATCAATAGTTTTTTGGTGAATTGTGGAACACTATTTTTATTTTTATGTTTTTTATATAGTTTATTGTTGAGTAATATATATATATATATATAATATTTTGATGTTCTATAAATTTATTTAGGTTGTTTTAAATTTTATATTCTACATCAAATTTATTTTTATGATAAATTGTTAAATGCAAAAAAAAAAAAAAGAGCAAAATCATAAATTTGTAGTTAGTAATGTAGGATAATAAGTCTATGCAATAAAAATTGTTAATATATAATTATATGAATTTTTACAATTAATTAATTGATGAATTTTAAAAAAAGTTAGAAAAAATTAACGATTTAATTTGATGATTTTTAAAAAAATGAGATTCAATTTTGAGTTATATACAATTAATTTCATAAAAAAAAAAAAAAAATTAGTACTGTAAAATATTGAAATTATAACATTATGAAAAAATTATTGATATATATATATATATATATAAACAAATTACAAGAAAAAATGAATTAATTTGATGAATTTTAAAAAACAATGTGACTCAATTTGGGTTATATACAATTAGTTGCATAAAAACTAAAAAGATAAAAAAAATTGTAATGTAAAATATTAAAATTATAACATTATGAAAAAATTATTTAAATATATATATATATATAAACAAATTAGAAGCAAAAAGGAATTAATTTGATTCATTTAAAAAAAACGTGACTCAATTTGGAGTTATTAGTTGCATAAAAATGAACATCAATGACAAGTGCACGAGCGGAACATGCCACCTTTGAGACACCCAGAGATCACGTGCTCGACTCCCCCGGGCACAAAATAATCAACATTTATTCCCCCATGCAGCGATACTGGTTGGTGGAGATATTTTGGGCTCTACGGCGGTTTGGACAAGATTTCCACCCGGTTGAACTTGGAGCGGGTTGCCGGTGGGTTCCGATAGTATGCTCACCATGCACCTATTCCTCGAATTTATCAATATATAATATTGATCGACTATTTTTTCTCTTAATTATTTGGAATTTTATTTGTCAATATAATACTACTGCAAATGGACCAAATGACCGTTATTTAAAATGTCTTAAAAAATGCTATTCATGAACCATATTTTTATTGGTTTAAATGGGCTGGCCCTATGAGCCAAAATATTTTTAATACCTTTAATAATGCGCATACACACTATTTTATTTAAATTTCCTTAGTTTATGTCCAAGCCATTTGATAGGAGAGAGAGACTGCAGCACTATATGTATATATATAAATACATATTTACATATGTACATTTTAATGTATTTGAGTTGGATGATGTTATGTTTGTAGGCAAGTAGTTTTTCGAATGAAATTGGTTAATGCTTCATATCAAGTTTGGTTGTGTGTGTCCCTTTGAGTTCTTAAATACCCAAGATGAATATATATCTTATATAGTTTTGGGATTAGTACGTAGCTACTTTTCTTGATCGTGCAGTAGTGTATTGCCCTGTGCATATCAAGAAGTATTAGAAAGTGATGCAAATTTCTAAATAATTCTAGCAAGTAACATAGTTTATAGTAGATGGTATAAGATAAAAAAGAAAAAAGAAAATTGTAGAATTAGCTAGTAAAAATGTAGGATACTTGCAATAGAAAGAAGATGAAGAATAAAGAAAGTTTTAGAAATTGAAAAATCTAAAATTCTGAGAGCTAGATATTTTGTCCCCTTTTCCCCTATTTTACCTTATTGTATTTTGAAAGCTGTAAAATCAGGCCATACATATTTTTACTGTTTTTCCAGACAAAGTAGGAATACTTACTATACAAGCCATGCATCCTATATATATTAGCCTTCACCCTTTATGACGGGTTTATTGACCAACAATTCTGCACATGATCTTCTCTTTAGACAGTGTATATCTACAGTAATTATAATTAATTTACTATATATATTTATTCATCAAATGATTATGGATATCAATTTAGAATATTATTCACATTTTAATTAATTCTCTATTGAAAATGTATTATCATATAATTGATGAATTTTGCATGAATGTGACAAGTAGGTGCATGGCTAAACATATAATTCTACTCCATTAATTAATTAAGAATTCGTACAAGTCAAATTCTATGTTTGCCTGATCCATGAAATTAACTCCAGAATGGTTAATTAATAGATAAGATGATACAATTTGAATCCGCATGCATGCAGGCAGAGTATAAATTAGAGTTTATTTCTTGCACATTGAATTGGAATCCTCTTTTTAAATGTATTAATTATATATTGTGCAGGAGCCTATTATATTATAATTAAGATGTATATTATCGTGCAGGAGGCACTCGAGATGAGAACGCAACAGCGCGCGGAAGAGGTAAAGCAAAGAAAAATTGTCGTTGATGAAAACATGCAAGTTCTGGAGTCCAAGATGCATGACATGCAAATTAAATCAGTAGAAGGTATTGCTAGATATAGTCAAATGCTAGCTTCATTCAGGTTCCTCGAGTTAGTTGGTTGTACGGATTTATGTCAGTTTGTTTGAATTTAATTTGATTACGTATATATCTTGTTTAAACAATAACAAGATATTTATGATTAAGTAGTATTTTTATTTTTTAAATCATGTGCTTCATTAGTTAAGTAGATAAAAATTTATTTATTAGCAACAATATATAGTATTTGTCGTTCATTTTATTAATATAAAAATAAAGAAATGTATTAAAAAGAGGGTTTTTCAAATATCAAATTAGTAAGATCAGCAGGACTCAAGTAATTAAAACTTATTTATTATGAAATTTAATTATATAATTACATCTGTTCATTGAATTTAAATCAAAATTCAAAATATATATATAATATAACATGATGCAATTTTATATACAATATGTAAAACTAAAAGATAATATATCAATAATGCACAGTTAGTTATCATTTTATAGATTAATTTCCTTACTTGATGCCTTTTCCCATGAAATTAACAACCGTATTAATTAGGGTAAAGAGTAACAAAATTCAATGCAAAAGTATTAGAATTCTCAAACATTTGACTGGCTATTATTCAAAGAATTGGTATTTGGAAACGGCATACAGGGCATGCAGGAGGAGTTGATCCCAAGCCACTTTAGAATGCAATCGTGATGGAAGAGATGCTGACATGGCATTGACGCCCCCCACTCAAACAGATCCTCCCAACAAATAGAGCAGCAGCTACTCGTTAATGATGTTATTTCCTTGTCCTCCAGAAAGCCCGCCGGCTGCAGAATGATTCGGCGGACGACCTTTGCGTGACATTGAACGTACAAGTCGGAACTGTTGGGCGGCATTGGTTTAAGAGCTTCTTCAGCCTTCTCGTGCGCAATAGCGATGAGGTTTTCAAAGAATTGATCGTGGATTGGCCAGTGCTTAATCTGATCTTTGATGAAGGCGAAGGCTTCCCCGTAACGGCGGAACATGGGTAGACCCATAGAGACGTTAGTTTGCATCAGCGAGGTGCGGTCGGCCTCAAAGGAGGCGCGGGGACCCTTTAGGAATCGATTCTTCCCAGAGGGATTGAGTGATTGTGCACGTGAATTGGAATTTGATTGTGGGAGAAGTGGAGGTGAGACAGGGAAACGACGTTATGTTGTCAATCGAGTATTTGGAGAACTCCACAGAGATTAAATCTGAAGAAAATAGAAGAATGAAAAATGATTTTGTAAGTTTTTTAAGGCTAGAAACTGTTTCAATGTATTTCAGAAACGTTTTGATTTTTTTTGCCTTACGCATAACAAATGTTATGCCAAGTACACATATTTATACTACTAGGATAACATGAGAATTAATAGATAATAAATAGCAATTCAAACAACAATGTGACTCTTGGACAAGAATTTTGAAAGACAATTTTGACTAGTCTTGATTCATAGAATTTTGGTTTACTCCAACATTGCCTTCCTTAAACCAAAATTCCTTCGAACTCCTAATGGCATATTTGTGTGAGGGCAATGAAGTAAGCTCCCATGTATCGTTCTTCTCAATAGACTTGATCTCCTCTTTCATTGCACAAACCCACTTTTCATCTTTTGATGCTTCATCATAAGTAATTGGATCTTCACCCGCAAAGAATGAAAAGTATACATGATCCTTTGTGGTTACTTCTTCAGTTGCATCATAGATCTCTCTCAATGATCTAGTTCTTCTTTCAGCTGTTGGAGGTGAATTTGGTTGTGGTTCAGCCCCATTATTTTCAGGTTGAGTTGGTTCATCATCCTCCACGTGTTCTTCTTCTTCAAGGTTAAGGTTTTGCCAACCGGATAATCTTGAAGAATCTGAAAAATTGAAGCAACTATTCTCATCAAAGCAAACATCCCTGCTAATGACAATTTTCTTTGTTCCAGGATTGTAAAGCTTGTAAGCTTTAGTTGTTTGGCTATAACCAATGAAAATGCATTTCTCAGATTTATCATCAAGTTTTGATCTCAAAGCATTTGGAATCGCATATGAATATGTTTCGTTTTTCCATGTAAAACAGGATCCTTTGAGACAGAAATAGTAGAACTATTGTCACAATACACAATTGTAGGATCTTTTTGCTTGAACTTCAAGTTGCCCAGAATTTCTCTAAGCCATAAAGTTTGACATCCAGCCAAAGATGCTGCGATGTATTCCGCTTCTGTGGTAGAAAGTGCCACAACAGGTTGCTTCTTCGAACACCAAGATATGATTCCATTTCCAAGGTTAAAGACATAACCTGAAGTGCTTCGTGAATCGTCAATGCTCCCACCAAGATCACTATCCGTGTATCCAATAAGTTTTACGAGCACACGAGCTTCATAGAAAATACCAAAATCAATGGTTCCTTTAATGTATCACAGAATTCTTTTAGCGGCTTCCCAATGGTTTGAATAAGGTTTCGCCATAAATCGGCTAATTAAACTCACACCATACATGATGTCGGGCCTCGTAGCAATAAGATACATCAAATTTCCAACTAGGCTTCAAAACAAAGTTGGATCCATGAGCTTTCCTTCACCATCCTTGCTCAACTTCAAACCGGTGACACAAGGTGTAGAGACAGGATTTGCATTTTTCATATTGAATTTCTCCAACAATTGTGTTGCATATTTTTCCATGATAATGAGAGAGAGAGATGGATGAAGTTTTGGATTAATGATTTGTAGAAAGAAGTTATAGGGTCAGCATGTGTATTTATAGGTTTATATGGAATGGAAATTTGTTTGAAAGAGAAACTTAGAGATCAAGGTATGTAAGACAATCTGGCACCGACTCTTTCTACCATAGTCTTTGATAATTTTTTTCATTTTAAAAAAAAAAGCACAAATAAAATTTTCAAAAAAGGTCTTGTGATATTTTTTTTTTTAAAATCTGAATTTAAAAACATGAATACCAAATCTTTTTTTTTAATAAAGTAAATCCTAAAATATTAAATGATATGTATTGCAAATTTAAAAAAATTAAAATGCAAATTTTAATAATATTTATCGTAAAAGGAATAAATTCAAAACGGTATATAAAAATATTTTATTTAGAGAATTTAAGTTTATATAACTATTCAAAATTTATTCTTTTTAGATATATTAAATTTCTTATTACATTTTAATCAACGGTGCAGAAATTGAAAATCGGTAATTAGACATTTGTTTATTTATTTTTTAAGTAGATAAAAGTTAAGATTTAGGACCTCCTAGAATCGCCTGGAGCCGCCTAGAGGACGCCTAGGCCCAAAAACACATAAAATTGTCGATTTTATAAAAATCGAGACAGGAGCCAATTTTTGTGTCATTAATTTTAATTTCCATGTATTCCTATATTATTATTAATAATTTTAAAAAAGGATTATATTTTTTGAATTCATATTTTTAATGTTCATTAAAAATTTATTAATCTTCTGTATAATATATATTTTCATTCTTAATGGGATGGAAAATAACTACAAAAAATCAGACATTACATGACGATTTTTTCACAACGATAAAATTCGTCACAAATTTTGTTTTAGTCATTAAAAAATAAAATTTTGTGACAATTTTTTTCTATTGTCACTAATAATTATTTTTCGTCGCTAATTTGTAAATTTGATGATGAAATATAAAAATCGTCGCAATAACCTCTGGTGATGATACTATTGACAATATTTAACGTCATTAAAACTAATATATTCACGATGATGCTATACTTTGTCACTATATAGTTAAAATAATTAGTGACATATTTATTTCGTCACAATATTATTTGGTGGCGATATTTATTATAACTAGTGATAATTATATTCGTCATATAATATAATATTTTTATGACGGTGCAATATGGTTAATACTTATTAAAAATAATTAGTGATACACTTATTTTATCACAATATTAATTGGTAATAATATTCATTATAACTAGTGGAAATTATATTCATCGTGTAATATAATATATTTATGATAATCTTATGTGTTATTAAACATTTTGAATAATTTGTGACACATTCTTTCGTCACCGATATATTTATATATAGTGACTATTAGTAATTATTTGTCATTTTTCACAAATAATTAAAGAATCATAAAAGATTACGAAATAATTAAACTAAACATATATACTTTAGAATGTCTTATATCATAGTCATTTCAATTACCGAGCTATTAAAATGAATTAAACCCGCTTAGATTATATATTCAATTAAACATATTACTTTTTCCCTAAAACGACTTATTAAATTACTCACACTACATTTTAACCATTAACATCGACAGATAAGTATAACATTCCATATTATAACCAAGAAAAATAAATCAATCAAACAATCTAAAAAATTACTCAATAAATCTCGATATATATATATGTATACATTATTCAAATCAATGCATGGTGAGGGGTACAAGATTAGAGTAGGGTTTTGGACATAAACCCATGCTACAACCCATAATCTGATGATTGAACTTGTTGATTACCATAATGGGAAAGGCCCTGAAATTCTTGATCAATTCCAAGAATAGGTACATCGTCAGCAAACTATCGGAGCCCGCTTCGTGACTTTTCCCCGCGACCCGCTCCAACTTCAACCTCGTCGATATCTTCTCCAGGCCACCGTACAGCCCCAACTTATTGGCCATTTGTTTGGTATCATGATTAGCCATGCCGAAGTAGGCTTGCTTCAGCATCAAAAATTCGTCGTAATCATGGGGAAGTTGTCTGCCCGTCAGAATCTTGATCAAGTAGCCATAGTCGTAGAGCCCGTCGAAAGTGACCCATGTCAGGCCCGAACACGGGCCCAGCCCAAATTCATTGAATTTCACAGCAAAAGTGCGAGAATCGATGCCCTCATTCCTAATCTTGTCAAAATCCATGCCCGTGTGGCTCTTGAGAAAATTGATGGATTCCGAATTATGGCGATCGTGATTTGGGTCGAAATAAAAATTGAATTGCCAGACATACTGAAACTGGGTGTCCAACGTAGGGAGATTGCCGTGGGAATCAGAGAGGGTGAGACGTAGTTGGATGAGTTTTAGGGAGTTGACGTTGCACCTCATCAACAAGTATAGCTGGAGGGGGGAAAGTTTAGAGAAAGGTATGGGGGTAGTGAATAGATTGCCAGGAAATTCGGTATCAAAGGAGGCGATGGGGAATCGGGGTAGAGATTGACGGAGGAGGCTGAGTTCATCCTCCAGATTCGACGTCCAAACCTCACGAACTACTATGTTCGAACAAGACATAAATTTGGGACTTTGTTTTGTTGATTTGTAGGAAGGTTTAGTTACTGTAGAGAAGAGAGACGATTCCTAAACAACACAAAATAGGGAAAAGTTTAGCGTTATTATTAATAAGGAAACTAAGATATGCAGTGGCAGTTTCTCTCTTTCTCTCTCTCTCCTTTTCTTGATTATAGCCGTTGTACATAACCAAATGGATTGGAGATCAAGAAAGTCTGAATAAAATTGTGCGTATGCATATTATGAGAGAGGGGGTCATTTTTAGTCTCTCCCTTTTTCTTAATATTTTCGAGTATAAATTCGAATTTATTAAAAAGTCTATGGGCCCATTTAATTAGGAGTCCACATAAAATCTTTATTTTTACATCTATAAATATATATTATTATCATTATATAAAATATGCTTAATTAATTAAGCATATGACCATATATATGCACAATAGTAATAATAAATATATAATATAATAGTAATAATATATATATATATATAACAATAATATTTGACAAAATCATATACTTATTAACTCAAATTCATTTATCTATTAATAACAAGGACGTTTATCCATTGGGGACCTTAAGATGTATAATGATTAATTTGGGACTTTAAAGATAAAAATAGGTTTACATTTAAAAGTTATCAATTAAATTCTCGAAATTTAAGACTTTGTCTGATATTTTAGTATTTGAAATCTTATTTTGATAGACGAGTTTCATCGAGAACAACTAAAAAATAAAAATAATAAAATATTTATCTATTAAAAATAAAATAATAAACTAACAAGATGTCAAATATGTAATATAAATACTAATTTAAAATTTAAGATTTACACAAATTAAATCGAGTAACCAATTTCATGCATTGAATGAATAAAATATAATCCCCAAATTTTTCTCAAGCCTAGTTTGTACTTTGTAGATCTGGTGGGAAATCTCACGAACTATTTAATACTCAAGGAAAAAAAAATTATATTGCATATTTCCTTGAACTTTTTTGAATTCAAAACTTAATTTCTTGTATTCTTGTGGCAAATATTATCATATTTTTGGAAATATGGAAAGATTTATTATTTCTACGAAAATAATTTTACATACAAGATTTATATCTATCCACTTTCCATATATCTTATAAAAAATGTCTTTTCTCTTTCCTAATTCTTACAAGAAGCGATTCTTCATTTTAACCACATCATATTAATAAGTTTTTGTTGGGCTTTTTGAGGGCCCAACGAGAATTAAGATATTAGACCTTCAAATGGATTCAGAAATTAATATTGAGCCACAATATTTTCCAGCCCATTAATATTTATTCACTACACTAAAGAATTAATATGTACTGCACTATCTAACCTAACCCATATTACAATATATAGTTCCCGATTATTTTTTCCTTTGTTTAAGATTCAACATTCATTAATTAATTTAGTCACTAAACATTTTGGTATATTAATATATTTTTTCTTGGAGTAAGGACAACTCAACAATATTATCATACCCAAAATTAATTCACTTGCGAGATTTGATATGATAGAACTTCTGAGTCCACCAAGGACACGCAATCAAACAAGACTCTCCAAGCGCACGATTCTCCATATTAATTCTTGGCGATATATCCTATAATTAATAATATTGTCAACCAAAATACAAAGTATTTGATCTCATTGATTCTCTACTCATAATAAATTAAAGTGATATGTATTAATTATTTACAATCTCATTTAAGTGGTAGAGATTAAGAAATTAATAAGTAATGAGGTCTAATACTTCATCTTTTAAGTCAGTCCGGAAGAATTGTCTCTCTGTAGGTCATATCCAGCACATTAAAATGCACTAGTGTAATCTCTTGGTCAATATAAAGCAATCTAAGCCGTATACATCAACCTTTACTAATGGATTGTTCAAGTCCATCTAAATTATGAATATTATACTTATTTACAAGTGAACTAGCAATGTGACCTTTTGTGATCTACTACACACTACATTGTGATGGAGATGAAGCTGCCATGAAATATATCAACAAATTTGACCTTGTCATCATTAAAATCTAGTTGTTGTTATTAATTTCTTTAGTATGCGGCCACTTTTGGGCCTTTATTCTATTTCCTGTTTGAGGATGTAAATTTTGGCCATATGTTTACGCTCTTCTTTAATTGCTACTTAATTTTGGCCATGTGTTTAGGTCCTTCCTTAGTTGCTACATAAGTACCATTTTGGAGATTATTTTGGTTTGAAGAAGTTTTATGAAATATTGGGAGTTTTCCTATTCTCCTATCTCACGGCATTCGTACAAATCAACGTAGATAGACAGTGCATCTCCGTTAAGGTACACGCTCGCTGCATCATTTGGTATCTAGTTGCCAGTCGTCGATGCTATCATGCCTCGACGACATGACCAAAATCATGATGTAGAGTTGAATAACACCCTAAATGAATTGACACAGCAGTTAGGGGTTGTAGTCCAGTTTCTTACAATGCAAGTCGTGGCTTCTCCCCCACTGCCACCAGCAGTTCCTCGCGTCCATCGCTTTGATCATGCCCATCATGATCCCCCTCTGATGGATGACGTCGTTCTCTCTGATGAAGAAGCTACTATGGATGGAAATCCATTTGCCCCAATGGCGACTAGGGTTCCCCGCCGAGTTGATGATATGTGTTCATGGGAATCATCTTTCAAACTTGATCTTCCAAGGCTCCATGGTATCACTCACCCTGAGGATTTTACTGATTAGCTTACAATGATAGAGGATATTTTGGATTTTAAGGAGGTCCCTGCCAATTGCCATGTGGCTTTAATGGCCACTCATTTTCGAGGGTCGGGTTGCTTCTTGGTGGCATCAGTTAAAGACTCATCAACTCCGTGAGGGTCGATCCAAAATTGTTGCTTGGGAAAAGTTCGTAAAACACTTGCGTCTTGAATTTCTGCAATTTAATTATGGCATGACTCTCTACCAGAAGCATCAAAGTTTGTGAGAGAGGTCACGTACTGTTGATGTGTACACTGAGGAATTCTACATGTTATTATCCTAATATGATCTTTTGGAGTCTCAAGAGCAATTGGTTGCTTGTAACATCGGCGGTCTTTGGCTTCCATTCCAGGATGTAATTGCCCTCTTTGCCCATGTGTCCATCTCCGAAGCCCATCAGCGAGCCCTTATGATTAGTGTGAATATTGCTCGAAATTATTGTGCTTTTATTGTCAATTTTGATATGATTTCTTGTATTTTCTACACTAAATTGATTAATTATGCTTAATTGTAAAAATATTTGTGGTGGTGCATTTTTATTGAAAATTGAATTAAATTCATGGAATTAATTGTTTAAATTATTAGTTGGGCCCAATTGAAATTTCTCATTTTAATTAATTAAGACCCAGAATTTATTCATTTGTTTGGCCCAATTTGATCAATTAATATAGGCACATTCTTGATTCAAATTATTGTGCAGATAAAATTCGGAGATCAAAACATTTGACCAAGTAAAGATAATGCTTTGAAGCTTTCCAGGAAATGAAACGTGACCCTTCTCTCATAACCACACAACCAAGGACGAAAATACCGGTATCGATTTTATGGATATATCGATATCGGTAGAAAATAAAAAAATTATGGAAATTTTGTTAAAATAATGAAAATTTAACATGAAATTTTAGATAATATTATTACTAGCCTTAATAAATAAAGTTAACTGAAAAACTCAACAAAATGAGAATTTTACGACAAACATATCAATAGATTATACATAAAAAATATAAAATGATACAACAACTGTTTATAAATATTGAATATTTGACAATGAATATCAAAATAATGTCCGATGAAGCTTAAATATAAAGTTGTCAATCGATTTAACTCAAAAAATAAAGTTGAAACAACTAAAATTGAGTGACTCAACCCTAAATTTAAAAAATAAATAAAAAATTTAACCAATATTTTATCGATATTTTATCGATATTTCCATGATATTTCCCGATATTTTGTAAAATTTGAACTATAATTCATCAAAATCGAAATCGATATCGATACCGATATATCCCGATATTTACCGATATTTTTAAAAAAATTCATTCCAAAGAATATCCATATCGGGGGTGTCAAAAATCTAAAATTTCGGCCAAATTTCCGAAAATTTTCATCCTTGCACACAACCCACTTTCAGATCGAAGAAACCAACTCAAGCTTTGCCATGGGAATCACAACACCCACTGCTCAAATTCCACCACAAATTGCAGAGTCCGTCCCCTGTTCAAAGCTCACCGGAGAAGAAGACCCACAGCCGCCTCTCGACCGCCACCGGCAGCCTTGCCGTCGCTGGAAACCATTTGCCGGAAACAGCCACGGCCGCACCACTCGTCGCCAAAGCTCATCGGAATCCGCCCCTGTTCTTCCAATTGTCGCCGCCAACAATGCCGTTGCACCAAGCTGTCCAGCCGCCGGAAAAAAACCCTGCCGCTGCCGGAAATGCTCTACTCCACAACCCCTCCTTTCTATCTTTCCGATGCCGGAAATTGAAGATGTTCAGAGAAAAAGTATGAAGAAATTGCTGAAAATTTGAAGAGTTGCTATTGAGGTAACACTTCCAATTTCTGCACGATCGTGCGATTTTGCTGGCCAGTGCGAAGCAAGTCGAAGTAATTTGCACGGTCCCACATTTAATTCGCACAGTCCCGCAAGTAATTCGTACGGTCAATTTGCACGGGCTAGCAAAAATTCACATAACCTTGCAACAACAAAGAAGAGCATGTGCGAGGTAAGATTTCAAAAAAATTGATTTGGTTTGATATGAAAAGGCCTTCAGCCCATTGCTTATATACTGAGGCCCATTCTCTGAAGCCCATTCTCTGAAGCCCATTCGTGGAATTAAAAAGAAGCAGCAGCTGAACTCATACACATACAATTCACGCAGCAGTCTTGTTCTCCAAGAATGGGGGGAGCTCCTCTCCCCACACACATCTACGCACATTAGGGTTTTATTTTTTTGCAATTCAAGATAAATTTTATTAGTATTTTAATTTCTTGCAAGACATCAAGTGTTGGAACTCCATTGAGAGGTGATATTATTCTTTTATTTTTGCATTTAAAGGTTTATTTTCTATGTTTATGGTTTATTACTATCTCTTTGTTATGGGTTTGAAGAGATTCATTATGAGCTAAATTTCTTGTACTTAGGGTGTTGGATATTATGTGAGAATTGACTAATCTATTGTGTATGTGCTTAGATTTTATTGTTTTGTGGTTGAGCTCCTAATTTGTGGATTACTTGAGTTTTAATTGATTGTTCTTCGTCGTATATTCATTTTGATTGAGTGAGCAAAAAGCGAGAGTTGAGCTTGTTTGATTGAGTGTTTAATTGAGTTGGATGATTTGTTAAATGCTATTGTTGAGACGTCTATTACACCGAGAGGGGATAGGTCGTTGAGAACTCCCACAATTAAGCACTAGGTTGATGTAACGAGAATTAATCAATTAGGTGAGGATTTATCCTAATTCGATCACTTGACGAGTTGATTTTCAATGCATGTATGCAATAGGTCTTAGATTTAATTATATCTAATGAGATTTGTGTTGTGATTTTATGGAAATTGGTTGATTGGGTTCTTTGATGATGGGTTTATTGAGTATTAATTAATTGTATCTATTAGATGGTGTATTAGGCTCCATTTGCAAAAAGCGAGAGTTGAGCTAGTGTAGACGAGTGCATTCATTGAGGGATATGAGAGATTAATTATTTTAGTTAAGTACTTAGACCATCGAGAGAAGCTAAGGACTTTAGAACACTCCTAATCGGGCATTGAGTTAATTGAACGAGAGTTTGTTAATTCGATGATGTCTAGACTTAGCCCAAAAACCTAATGAAACAAAAGATCGACATAGATTAAATTAGGTTCAAGGTTCACTTAACTGAAAACACCCGAAGCATTTCAATCCTCACTTCCCTTAGTTGGTGAATTAGGCAGTTTAATTAGTTGCTTTGATTTTTTATTCTTGCTTAGCCCAAAACCCGAAAATATTTATCGCTTTCATAGTTTTAGTAGCACTCCAATTTTTATTGTCTCCTTGCACTAGATTACCTCCCTAAGGTTCGATATTTTTTATTACTTGGTCAAGCTTACGTACTACATTGATCCTATACACTTGTAGGCCGTGTGAATTTTGTGTGAAAATAATTTGTGCAATCACCTTGCGCTTGAACTCCAATTTAATTATCGACAATTGGGTCCTTTCACTTCTTCTCAAGGACGGTCCCAACCTTCGACCCCTACTCCACCTGATGGTCGTCGCCCCTACCCCTCGCACCTACTACGCGACCCCCGGCCACCAATGCATCCTCCTCCGCCCCACATGCTGGTCCATATTTTTTGTGTGGCAAACATGGCCACCAGATGGCAAACTGTCCTAAATTGGGAGGCACCCGTGGATTGCTTTTAGACAACAGGGTGGATGAACCCCCACTCTTTGATTAGGATCCGTGTTCTTTCTCCGAGGAATTTATTCATGGTGTCACGGGTCCCGCTTTCTTGGTGCTTCGCGTCTGTTTTGCCCCTCATCCAAAGGACCCTGATACCTAACGTAATGCTCTTGAATCCACATGCACCATTAAAGGCAAGGTATGTCATTTCATTATAGATTCGGGTGCTTGCGAAATATTGTTGCTTTGAAAGCTGTGTGTTCCCAATTTACATCCTAAACTGTATACCCTATCTTGGATACAAAAGGGAAACATTGTTACTATTGATGGTCACATTTTGATTTCTTTTTCTATTGGTGAAAGATAAAATGATTCCATGTGGTGCGATGTCATTCCTATGGATGCTTGCTATTTACTATTAGGACGGTCGTGGCAATTTGATTGTGAGGTGCTTCATGATGGCAAGCGTAATACTTATAGCTTCCTTCACGATGGTCTTCGTATCATTCTCCTACCTACACCACCTGCGCCACCTACTGCTAATCATGATGCATTGACTTTATTCATTTCTCACCGTGATATTCTTCACGAAATGCAGTCTGCACCCATGATATTCTTACTACTACCCCATGATGTTAATCAACCTAGTGAAGATTCCTCTAATGCCGCTCCACTTTTACTAGAGTTCAGTGATGTATTTCCTGAGGAGCCGCCCTCGGTCTTACCCCCTTTACGTGATATACAACACTAGATCGATCTCATTCCTGGAACGTCTTTACCAAATAGACCACATGAACTGTATGAGTCCTACTGAACACGAGAAGCTCCGTCTCCAAGTTGAGGACCTCCTACTTAAGGGCCAAGTCCGGGAGAGTTTGGGTCCATCTATCGTCCCTGCTCTTTTGGTCCCCAAAGAGTCCGGTGATTGGAGGATGTGTGTAGATAGTCGGGCAATCAATAAAATTACTGTCATATATTGTTTTCCTATACGAAGTTTGGACAATTTATTAGATAAGTTTTGTGATGCAGTTGTTTTCAGCAAATTGGATCTTCGGAGTGGCTATCATTAGATCTGAATCCATCTAGGGGATGAGTGGAAGACAACCTTCAAGACTAGGGAGGGCTTGTTTCGAATGATTGGTCATGTTATTTAGTCTTTCTAATGCTCCTAGAACTTTCATGCGAGTTATGAATCAGGTCTAGGCTTGCCAATGGGGCGGGGAATCCCGAAAGAAACGGGGATGGGGAAAAATTTTCCCCGTAGGAGAGGACGTGGATTGTATTCCCCACCCCGCCGGGCCTCGCATAATATACATAACATATTATATATCATATAAGTATATTATACTATATATATCATTCATATATATAAGTATATATGTATATATATACATATATAACTAATTAACCATTCATTTATATATAATGAATAATATATCAAATTTTAATAATACTTTTAATTTTTATTTATTTAAAAAATTAATTATGCTTGTTAAACATAAATTATTTAAAATTTAAAAAAAAATTAACGGGGAAGGAGAAATCCCCGAGGGGACGGGTTCCCGGCGGGGCGGGAGTGGGGATAGATGTTTCCCCGTGAAGTTCATAGGGACGGGGAGAGGGAATCTCCGCGACTGCACGGACGGGGATGGGGATTGGCCCCCCGTCTTCGCCCCGTTGACAAGCCTAATAAGGTCTTGCACCCTTTAATCGATTCATGCATTATCGTATATTTCGATGATATACTCATCTATAGAAAATCGAAATCTCAACACCTCGAATATCTTCGTCCAGTATTATTAATCTTACGGGCTGAACAATTCTTTGCATCTCATTTCAAGTGCTATTTTTTTGTGAATTCTTTGACTTTTTTTTGGTTATCGGATTTCGGCAGAGGGAATTTCTATGGATGATCTTAAGGTTGCGGCCATTCGGGATTGGCCAACTCCAAACTCTGTAACTGTTGTTCGCAGCTTTCAAGGTTTAGCTTCATTTTACCGACACTTCATTCCTCAATTTAATGCTATACCCCTCACGGACACTATGCATGCTAAATGTTTTAATTGGACACCTAAGGCCGATGCGATGTTTGTCAAAATTAAACACCTACTTACACATGCACACATCCTTATCCTTTCAGATTTTTAGACACGTTTTGAGCTTCATTGCGATGCTTCAAAATTAGGTATTGGTGTCGTCTTAAACCAGGGTGGACTCCCTGTTTCCTATTTTAGTGAGAAGATAATTGGCTCTCGCTCGCGTTATAGCACATACGATATTGAGTTCTATGATGTTGTATGAGCTTACGTCATTAGTGTCATTACCTTTTTCAACATGAATTTGTGCTGTACACGGACCATGAAGCACTAAAGCATATTTCGACTCAAGATATGCTTTCTGTTTGCAATGCTAAGTGGTCTAATTTTCTTTAGCAATTTACCTTTGTTGTTCGTCATCAATCTGAAGCGACTAACAAGATTGCCGATGCACTGAGTCAGTGTCACTGTCTCCTTGCTGAAATGCGAATAGATGTCGTGGGGTTTGATTGATTTTATGATCTTTATATTGGGGATCCCTTTTCTTCTCAAGTCTTGCAGAACCTAAAGGATGGTAAATCATGGACTTCTCTCTTGTTGATGGGTTTCTGTTTAAAGGGTTACGTCTTTATGTACCTTCATGTAGCCTACGTGAACGTTTAATTGCTGAGGTTCACGGTACTGGCCATGTTGGTCATGACAGAACAATTGATCTACTATTGCACTGATTCTTTTAGTAGTCTGCTCGTCGGGACGCTGCTCGCTTTGTCACACGCTGCCGCACCTGCCAACTCTCCAAAGGCACGGCTACAAATGCTGGATTATATCACCCAGTACTCGTACCATCCCACCTTGGACAATTATAAGTATGGACTTCATTCTTGGTCTCCCTCGTACACAATGCGGAAATGACTCAATCTTTGTGGTCGTGGATAGATTCTCAAATATGGTACATTTCATTGCATGTAAACGCACTGCCGATGCGGTTCATGTTGCCAAACTTTTTTTCAGCGAAGTTTTTTGTTTACATGGCCTACCAACTTTAATTGTTTCGGACCGCGACACACATTTCCTCAGCCACTTCTGGCGCACCTTATGGAGAACACCAATCTTAACTTCAGTAGCTCCTACCTCCCCCACACTGATGGCCAAACGGAGGTGGTCAATCGCACGTTGGGAAATATGTTTCTCTGTCTAGTTGGTGATAATTTAAAATCGTGGGACTCAAAATTGGGTATGGTTAAGTTTGCTCACAATATTGCCTTAAATCACAGCACAGGATTTCCACATTTCTTTGTCGTCTATGGGATTTTACCTAGAGCTCCAATTGACCTCATTTCAATACCAGTTGATATGGTTCCTAATCTGAATACATCTGGTTTAACAACTGAATTGCAACATATTCATGAATAGAAACGCAAGCATCTTGAAGCCGCTAATGCTCGATATAAACATGTCGTTGATGCCCATCGTCGAGATGTTCAGTTTGAAGTCGGGGAATATGTGTGAACGGTGTTAACCAGGGATCGATTCCTTGCTCACGAGTACAACAAGTTAAAGTCCCGAAAAATTGGACCCTTCGAGATCATTGAGAAAATCAAACTGAATGCATATCGCCTTCGCTTACCTAGCCACATTCACACCTCTGATGTTTTCAACATCAAACACTTAATACCTTTTTCCGGTGACAACTCTTCTGGAGATGAAGCTGCGCTCAATTCGAGGGCGAATCGTTCCAAAGATGACAAGAATGGACATGAAACTGCCATGAAATATCTCAACAAATTTCATCCTGTCAGCATTAAAATCTAGTTAATGTTATTAATTTCTTTAGTATGCAGCCACTTTTGGGTCTTTATTCTATTTACTGTTTAAGGTCGTTAATCTTGGTCATATGTTTAAACCCTTCTTTAATTACTACTTAATTTTGGTTGTGTGTTTAGGCCCTTCCTTAGTTGCTACTTAAGTAACATTTTGGAGATTATTTTGGTTTGAAGAAGTTTTATGAAATATTGGAGTTTTCCCTATTCTTCTATCTCACGGCATTCCTACGAATCAACGTAGATAGACAGTGGCATCTCCGTTAAGGTACACGCTCGCTGCATCACATTGTCTATTATGTAAAGTACCTCTAAAGGATTATGTAATAAATATTTAACATTCATAACAATTTACCAATTGTTTTTTGCACTTATTATTGAGAATAATTATTTTATCATTGGTGCTTTAAATATAATGAATGTTAAATACTTATTGCATAATCAATCAGAGATAATTTATATAGTAGGCAATGTGGTGTGTAGTAGATTACAAAAGATTACATTGTTAGTTCATTTATAATAAGTATAATATTCACAAACTTGTATTTTTCTATGGTCAGGAAGTGTGTATGTCATTTCTGAAATTAGAAAACCAATTACAATTTGACAAGTGATTTAATATCACTCGGGTGATTCAGTTTCACAATGATTAAAAATAATTAATGTTTTAAAATAAAATATAAAAATTATCAAACTATCTTTATAATAACATTACAACTAAGAGCAACACTTGCGTAGAAATTTTCACCGTAGAAATATTAATTTTTGAAAAATTCATGGATCGAAACCAGGTCGGTTCGAATTTGGGCATTTTTTTAATAATAGCTACAAATTCCAGGTTTTTGCTCCATTTCATGTTACAAGACAAATGTGTGTTACTATTAGGCAAAATTTGTGTACTAATTATTTAAAAGTAAATTTTTTGTACTTTTCAAATAACTATAAGAAAAATATGAATTTTTGCAAGAATAAATAATGGTTACTTAATTTATTTTATTCTCTTTGTTCATTTATGTAGATAATATGTTATTAATGTACTACTACATCTTTTAATATCTTACATATGTTATATAAAGTACAATATATATTTTTCTAAGGACAAATAAATATTTGTATGTACAGTAACACACATTTGATCCTGCAATAACACACATTTACTCTAATTGTAACACACATTTGTTCTAATAGTAGCACACATTTGCTCCCCCAATTTGTGTTACTATATGGGCAAGTGTACGTTACTGTAAGGATAAAATGTGTATTACAATAAGAATAAATATGTGTTTTTTAATTTTATCATCATCCGTTTAAATTTAGATATATTGATTCATGTAGTAACACACTTTTTACTATTTTATGTGTTATTATATGAAAAAATAATTATTTCTATAAGAATAAATAAATATTTTTGAAACTTTATTATTTGTTCTTATAGTAACATACATTTTACTCTTATATTATGTGAAAAATTATTTATTCTATAAAAAAAATGAATATATGTAAAATAACAATATTTCATAAGTTAGTAACACACATCTGCTCTAATTGTAACACATATTTGTTGATGAATTAAACCTAGCAGGACAATTATGTGGTTATGAATTCATCAGCAAAATAATCAAGTTTTTATTGTGCAAGAATTTTGGTACATTTTTTTAATTTTCTCCCCTTTCCCAAATGGTGGTGCTACCTATATATAAGCAAATACAATGAAGGAGGTGACACCTAGTTCTGCCACCTTTCCTATCATGGTGACACATGGCATGGTGATGAGGATGCAGGCTCTCTTTGGTGTAAAGAAATCCTGATTTTCTGTACATGCTCGCTGCATCTCTATGGAAATGGGTGCAACTAGTCTCTTCATTCATGGAGTGACCAACTCCTTCACTTGGGGTGGCGAGCGACTAACAACCTCTTAACTTGAGATGGCGAGTGGCTCTTGGGGCGAACAACTTCTTCTTTCATTAAGTGGCGAGCATCTCCTTTTGTTATGACCAACGTACAACTTCTTATACTTAGGATAAACGAACATCTTCATTGTGGAGAGTAACTTAATTGGGTCTTTCTATGGTCAGGAAGCCTTCGCCCTTCCTGACGTCAGTAAACCCCTTAAATACGTTGGATTCATGATCCAACGTACAATATTATTTTGAAGAGATTGCACTTTGCACTAGGGCGATTGCACTATGCATAAGGCGATCGCACTGTTGAAAATATTAATTAATATTATTAAAAAATTTAAAATTACTAAATTATCCTTTTAATTAAAATATATATTTTTAAAATTAATTATTACACCCATTCCAGGAACCCTAATCCCCAAACGCACATTCAAAAAAAAATTATTTTTGTTCAATTTGAAGATAAAAATACTATCATACCCTTCTTTTAATTTTATCTAGAATGAAAAACAAAATCCTTTAATTAAAAAAAACTGATTTAAAAAAAAGAAAAAAAAAACGCAGAAACTTGGCGTCAAAATGTCATCCACCACCACTCTGTCGCCGTTGTTGCCGTCGACTGCTTCCGTGAAGAATATTCTGAAGAAAGAGATCAATGAGTCCCTTTGGCGATGGGCTTCGCCCCAAAACGCAGGCGGCCACAACAATTTCATCGCCGGAATTAATGACGACTCCTCAAGGTGAGGGGGCCCGGCGGCGAGGGCAGGGATCCGGGCATGGAGGCCGAGCGATGGATCTGGGCGGCACGAAGGACTGGAGGCGCACCGGTGACAAAGCGGCGGCATTTTTTTTTTCTTCTTTCTCTGAAGATAAATCGATGCAGTTTTACTTTTACAGTGTTTTTTTTTATTCAGTTTTGTTTTTTTGTTTCATAAATTTTGAATAGAATTACAAATGTCTTGTTTCCAAACACACACTCTCATCTGTTACAAGAAACATAACAACAACGTAGGGAGTCAATCTTCCTTTTAATTAGCGGCAGAAACGATTTGCAGAAATGGAGTGAGTCAATCTAATTCATACTTGGATAATAATATCTTTTAAAATCAAGAGCTGGACAGGATGGGTCAAATTTTTAACGGTGGACAAGTTTTGAAACTTGGCAACATAAAGATAATGAAGCATGTTATAGCAGTAACACATGGATGCTGCCATAACACATAATTGCTGGTTGCTGCTGGTTACTGGCTCAATATGTTTGTTATGGACAGCTACTAGTTTATTAGTGCAGCAGGTTATGCAAAATATATGGGCAACAGGTTTTACAAGATATTTGGGCAGCAGATTATAACAAGGGTTAATCAAATGTTGTGGCAGCAAGACGTTGTTTGGGCAGATTTATGTCGTTGATCATTTTATTGTTTTAAGAGAGGATAGTATAAGAAGATAGCTCAACTTGAGTCCGGGGGATGCCCCGTACATGTATTTTTTGTTGTAGATAACTCTTCTGTTTTAATCGGTTAGTTATCATTTTTATTGTTTTTAGATTTCCTCCCTGTTGGGATGGTATAGGTTTGTATTGATAAAAGACTTTAAATTACAGTTGGTTGTGGACGGGCTTGATTTGCAGATAGATGAGAATCTAATGCAGAAGTTGCTGGTTATTCAAGATGATTATTGATGCAGCAGCAGGTGTTAAAAAATGATTATTGATGCAGCTGGTTTTTATAGATGACAAGAGCAGTATTTTTAAGTGTGATGCAGCAGATGCAGTTTGTTGAAAGAAGTATAGCAGCAAGTGTTTTTTTTTTTTAAAAAAACAAGAAGAAGAGGGTGAGAGGTTTGTTGAAGATTGTAATAGCAGGTTTTGCAAGATACTTGGAAGATTTCTATTTTGTTGCTGATAATGATTAGGACGGATTTAGCATAAATGTTATGTCAAATTCTATTTTAGGGTGTAGACAGGTTTTTGGATTAGTACTTTGTAACTACTCTGTTGTACCGTGTCGACTCGTTTTGAGTTGAGCGTAATTTTTTATCGTTATATATATTTACTTTTTTAGATAAAAAAGAAAAGAAATGGAGTGAGTCAATCTTCCCCTATTTCTCTTTCGTTTGTTACAACGTCACAATTTGGGTAATTGGGGATGTTAATGTTTTCTGACAATTGGGGTAATTGGCTTCAGTTTCAGGCGTCGATGGTCGTAGTTTTCCGGCGATTGAGCTTTCCGGTCGTAGTAAAGACATTCATCCAAACTTCTTTGATTTCAGCCATGGCATCGATTTGTTGCAGAATAGGGGAGGGGTGGGTATAGTAATTCAGCACTGATGAAGCTTGGAATCGGGCGAAACAGGATGATGGCTTCTGGTCGCAATTTTTTTTTTATTTGATTTTTAAATTTTAGATTGAATTATTTTAAAAAATAAATATAGCAAGGGTATGGTAGACATTTTAACATCATTTTGGGCACAATTAAAAAGTTTTATAGAGACTGTGCAAAAATGAAAATACCCATATCAAAATGGACAAATAATTTTTTGGGAATTAGGGTCAAAATGGACAAATAATTTTTTGGGAATTAGGGTTCAACAAAATTTGGGAATTAGGGTTTAACAAAATTGATTTTTTTTATGAATGATAGGAAAATAATTTTAATTTGATTTAAAAATAATTGTTTTTTGATATAAAAGTTTAAAAATATTTTTATAATTTTTAAAATTAAGAATATATTTTTTTAATTTTTTTAATTACAAAAGGGTACTTTAGTAATTTTCTATATTTTATTTATTATAATTATTATTTTTGACTTGGGCGAAACTATATCGTCCAGGGCAATGTAATATTATTTGTCGACATTTCATTGGTTTACTGACGTCAGGAAGGGCGAAATCCCTTCCTGACCGTAGAAAAGCCCAACTTAATTATATTGCTCGCCTCTTGTAATTCTTTCTTATAATATTTATTTTTTCCATTTAGTCCTCTATCCTCCTCTCCTTGCAATGTGTTTCTTTTAATTGTGACTTTAATTAATATTTTTGCATAAACAATATTTGTTCCACAATTTGTGTTACTATATGAGCAAACATGTGTTATTGTAAGATAAAATGTATCTTGTTAAGAAGAAATATGTGTTTTTTAATTTAATCATCATCCCTTAAAATGTAAGTATATTGATTCATGTAGTAACACATTTTTTACTATTTTATATGTGTTATTATAAGAAAAAAAAATTATTTTTATACAAATAAATAAATATTTACGAAAAAACTAATAATTTATCTTATAATCACATACATTTTGCTCTTATATTGTATGAAAAATATTTATTTATACAAAAACAAATGAATATTTGTAAAAAAAAATATTTAATATGATTTCAACATACATTTTGTCTTAAAATCACATGCATTTGGTAAGGACGTTATACTAACTCCTTTATCTTTGTTCGCCACGTGCTCATGCAGGTCCTCTACAGCCTGTCTTAGTTTTTCAATCTCGAGCAGTTTCCTACAGTCCCTCGTTTTGGAAAGTCTCCCTTGGTGGCCTCTGGAGGTTGCTCGCACCACGCGGGCCCAACCTGTCTGTTGCTTGATGCCTCAACCTTTCCTGCACTGGTCTCCTCGGAGCGGGCATCTCCGAGAGGTCTTCCTGATCTCGTGCACAAGCAGTCTCAATTCGCTCACCAGTAGATGAATTTTCCAATTTTTCTCTTAAACTTACCCTAGATCGCCCCAATCTAGATTGGCCATGTTCGCTTTCTGCTTGAAAGCCTTTAGGGCTCGAGCCGGTCAATGATCTTCTGCCTCCCTCTAGGGTCAGGCTGGCGTGCTCGCCCGCTACTCGCCTCTTGTTTCCTGAGCATGCTGTGACGCTCTAATCTGCTCATGTGTAGTCTCACACCTCATCTCGGTGGGAGCTGCTTGGATCACTGGTGAGCGAGCAGCCTGGATTTGCTGCCTCTGTATCTCCCTCAACATAGTTATTGCTCGTTCAATATCTTCTGGGGATTTCAATATGAATTTGAAAGTTGCCTCGATTCTGGCTCTGTTGGTGTCAATGGTAGGGGTGTGGGTTGCGATGGATGAATCTTAGTGTTGATAGAATATACTAATCGTGTCCGTTTATGTGGCTTTATAACGGATTAATTCTACCAAACAATAATCTTATGTTCTTGGATAATGTAGAGAGAGAAA
>JAPKLY010000046.1:1114853-1157840 GCA_026898435.1 Prunella vulgaris
TATTTTTTTAGAGAGAATATGTATAATTTTGAATTTATTTTCATATTTTATGTTTTAATTTTATTAATTAATTTATATTTTTTTAAATTATTTTTAGGTTTAAAATATAATAAAATATTTTCATTTTAAAATTAAAATGAATATTTATTTAGAAGTTTTTATAGTATTTTTTAATTAATTATGTATTTTTAAAAAACTTCATTATATTTATTAGTATTTAATTATGTGGATGCTTATTAGGATAATAATTATGTAATTATTTGTACACATCAACATTCGGGCAAGGGGCAAATTGCCCGAAGTTTGAATTGCAAAAAAATGTAAATGTGGTGATTTATTTTACCAATATCTAAAAATTTAGATTAAACTGCAAATTTTCAAAATGTGGTGATTTAATATGCAATTAAGCCTTAAAAAAATAACTCACACTTAAAAAAATTTAATAAAGTATTATCTTATTATTCCACCCACCCACACTAAACCTCACTTTTGTAATATATGTCACTTTGCATGTTAAAAAAATACTGAAATTTGAAGAAATGTGTATTATTTTGTACAAGGGTAATATAAAGATTTTGTTTTATATAAAAATATTTTTGTAAAACGTATATTTGGAAGTATGGGCACCAATTCCTAACCAAACACTACCTTATATTGGCTGCCTTATGAGTTCATCCCAAATACCCAGTTCGACCTGCATGAATTATGAAGTAGAAAACAGGGTTTCAAACCCATAGAAGTATTTGTAGTACAAGGATAACCCATTTGCCCAAATCAAAATCTTCAAATTTATCACTGTTTTCATTGTCTATGGCAGTTGTAGCTATAATTCTTTTTATTATTACATATACAAGAAAATGTCTACAAGATACTTCCATCTCGAGCATCATAATCTCCCAATCCTAAGAATTAGTATAGTATTAGTAGCGCCCCCACCCCCCTCCCTTATCAACTGCATATAAGTGATTACAAAAACCAGTCTATGAGTACAACGAGCTAAGACAAAATTAATTTCACAATGATGCATTCATCAATGGAGCTGATGCTACTAGCTCACCCCTGTTTGCATCATTGGGAAGAACGACCAGTTCTTACAATGCCCTCCGTCTTCTCCGATCACCTTCTCGTTCACCCACCACTCCGATGAACTGATACTAGGTTCCTCCGAGCTTCCTCCCTCCATGTTCTCAAAGTTAAATTCCTTGGTCGATCCAAGAGTGATCGTCCTGTTCTTTTGATGTCGAGGCTCGTTTTCATCACCAGCCAGACTGGAGGTTTCTCCATTTGCCTTGTGTACTGCCCTTTCTACCTCTGCATGTTTCACTCTCTCAATTGACTTCAATGATGATGATGATGATTCAGACAATCCCACTGGCGTGTTTCCCACACATCTTACCACTTCTTCATCAGTTATCTCAAAAGAAACTCTGTGATGAGCGACATCTGAATTTTGATGACTCAATGTGCAATTATCACGGGATAGGGGCCCACAGGAAGCATCCGGAGTAACTGTACCCGACCCTTGACGAGACACCCATTCAGAACTCAAAATCTTATTGAGGTCCAAAAGTTTGGGAGGGTTACCAGACGTGAACTCTAGGAAAAACGGATGAGCCGCTGCAATCTCACTGTTAGGAAAAGGGGATGATGTACCCGAGCTTGGAGAGATCAAATGGCTGACTGGACTTCCCGGTTGAAGTTGATAGGACTGGAATTCGTATTGATGAGAGTAAGGGTATTTCTGATCATTCTGCAGGGCGGGGTCCACAAGTCGTGCAAATGGGACCTCGGGTGAGGAAGGTGTAGTCATGTGATGGACCGACTCGGGGGGAGGAGTGTAGGGGGCTGTAGATGGTTCGGTGGTAAAGGTTGAGAAAACCGGGGGAGAAACGAGCTGGGGTTCATGGGCGTAAGGACCGATAGCAAACATAGAGGCAGGTCCACTCGGAGAATACATATTTGCTGATACACTAGTGAGTGATAGTATGCCAGTTGGTGACTGAGTAGCAGAAGGAGGTTCGGATAGAAGAAACGAAGCGGGAGAGGAAGGAGGAGCAACAAAGGGAAGTACTAGTGATGTTTGTTGAGATGAATATTCAGATGTGGGGGCATCATATCCTCTGGCAGATGTTTCTGAGGCAACATGTCCGACTCGCTTGTTCTTGTTCCACCCAAAACACCAGTAAAGGCTCCAGAAGCTTCCCCACCTCCTTTTCTGCTCGTTCATAAATCAGTTAACATAGTTAGAAATTAGATTTTTTGAGACATTTACACAGAAGTAATGAAACAAAAGCAGAAACACAATAACATGGAAACCGAAAAAGTGGCACATTAAAAGTTCGCAGCATAATTGTAAGTAATGAAAGATCAACTGAATATTGCATTCTTTTTCTAATGGGAAACACTTGTTACATTCTACCTCAGTAATTCTTAATCAAAACTCTGTTATGTTGAGTAATGAACAGGACAAGGCTAGAACAGGTTTGATTACAACATTGTCAATAACCAGATTAAATAGGTACTGCAAATATGTTAACAAAATGACCCACAAAATAATGAGCAGACATAAACACTAACTTTCTCGACATGTACTCGTGAAATTGCCATCCAACAGCTCCCATATTCATGACTAGAATTATTTTGGAGAATATCAAGAGATGAAATGTCTTACTTAGCATTGTATACCTGAGGTTTAACTTTAACCTATTATCACAAAACAAACTAACACTTCATCTCAATCTCAGATTGTCATACAAAGGAATCGAACAAGTAATATTACATGAATATCAGATACAGATTCAGATTCGATAACTGCAAGGTTAACTTTAGCTCCACATAGTATTTTCAGAGTCTTAGAATGAGAAGGGGATATTCAGTCTACAAATTCCCTAATGAAGCAGCTGATTATCAGCTTCATCTAAACCTAATGGGACTGGAAGAAATCTTACTTAAGAAGTCAACTACAGGAGTACACTTGAAACAATCAACAGCAGAAAAAGAATGTCTTCCGCTTCCTTGTTCTTAAGTACTACAATCATTTACTGATGTCTGCAGACTGCAAGCTAACCAGAGCAAAAATAAAAAATCTGGCTTGATCAAAATCCTCCCCTAGTCATACACATATAGAGAGGGTATGGGAAAAGTCTCATCAGTTAAATTAATTACATGAAAATTAATGATGATAAATTTTGTATCTCTGCTCCTCTCACCACAGGGATTGTCTAATAAACAGTGTTAAGTGAAGTAATAAATTTCGAATCACTACAATGGAAAGACCTCAGCCTTTATATAAGAATGTCTAGAAAATAATATATTGCTGTAATTGAAAAGGGATTATCATTTATGCAGTCCCTCGGGAAGAAAAATCTTCAGGCAAGTCATATTAATAAGACATACTATTTCCTACAATAATTTTTGCAAAGATGTGTGTGTTTCTGCACATACTTTAATACCACTTTGGTGCAGAAACATCATTCTTCCCAATTCCAACATCAATTCATGATAGCAATCACAAAATCCCAAAAGTTGTTAACATTAAATGTGGCACTAGTGAAAGGAAATCATGACGTACTAACAAAGAAAATTACTTTAAGGCAGTTGTAAAAGTCATGATCAACTAAAACCTTTTCTTTTTTCTATGATTGTAAGTTGTTTCCACAAATTGATTTAAATATGACATTGGATGCCCTTTTACGTTGTTTGTTAATAGTGATAGACTAATAAAAGGCAATCATGATGGTGTAACAAACTACATCACAGTAATCAATTAGAGAAGTCATTATCAACTATAAAAACTTTTCTTTTTTTTGTACGACTTCTAGTAGATTCATCAAATTGCGTTGAGCATAACACTTGATGCTCTATGTTGTTTGTTCACAATAATCGTGGTAGACTAACAAAAGGTAATCGAGATGGACTAACAAGGAAAAGATTAGCAATAACGATTCCAAGACTAAGCAACCTGCTCTGAAGTGTTAACAAGCTCCTTTGTGTTGATTGAGCGATAACCTCCAAAACTTAATTTTAATCAATAGTATATCCTACTGCTAAACAAGATTTCCATATATAACTGCATACGTCGTCTTAAGAACCAAAAAACACAAAAAACAAGGAGGAAAAAAACTATTTCAAAAGTTCAGAAGATCACAAATCGAATGGAAGAAATTCCGAGGAAAAAAAAAATGTAGACGCTAAGCCAATTTATTATCATTATTTTCCCAAAAAAAGAGCATATAACATCCAGAATCTAACAGATCACAGCTGAGATGAACACAAAATTCAGAAAAGAACAGAACAGAATCAAAAAAGTCACATCAGCAGACCTCTAATTTCTCACACATCTATGTTATCAACATCTTCCATCTCACGAATAATCATAAACTAAATTCCAGCACCGGGCGCGCAAATCATCACAATTACACGGAGAGAAAAACTGAACCATCATTTCTCCTACCTGAACTGAAGCGTGAGAGCCACGAGTCTCTCCAGATGCGATCGCCGAGGCGGCGGCGTTTATCGTCTCCAACACGTCGGCTCCATTAGCTCCTCTTCTCATCTTTCTGTACGAGATCAATCAAAGCAAATTGCATCCAAAAACATAATCATAAAAGGAAACACCGTAGAAGGAGCGAAAAATCAATCTTCTCGTGCGTCAAGTCTTCTACAGAACTGGAAAACGGTGCATAGGCACGGTAAAATAGTTCTGTAAACTATGTGTATATATAAATAATCGTATACAGAATCGGAGGTCAAACACGGCAGAGACTTAAAAGGCGATTAGTTTTTTTAATGATGATTATTATGGGAGTGAGGTATATTTAGATAAACTAATTAATTAATAAAGAAAAGTTAATCAGAATGAATTTACCAAAAAGGGCTTCTGAATGCATTTGCTTTTGGGAACGTGTCTTGTTTTCGCGGTGTGACGCGTACAGAGCCTTAACAACAAATAATGGTGGAATTTTTTTTTTTCGGATTCTAGTAGTGTTGTAACTTGTATCATATTAGTTTCGTGATTCTCCCTCCGTCACATAATTGTTTTCACTTATTTTTTTTATCTGTCTCACAATTATTTTCACACCCTATGAATAAAAATTATTACTTTAAATTTATTCTCATAATTCAACTAATCTTATTATTTTAATAATATAAGTTTACACAACACTTTATTTTTCTTAAAAATTGTGTCATCCCAAAGGCAAAAACACATCTAAGACAGAGAGAGTATGACATAATGAGTTATAAATTGAGCATGATTCTTTATTATTTTGGTAAGAATGTTAGTTTGTGTGATTTTATAATATGAGATAGTCTCACTCAGTTTTTTATTTTTATATTTGATTTTATACTGTCTTTGTTCAATTATAACTCTATTTTTTATAAAAAAAATATTATTTATTTATTAATATATATATATATATATATAAATTAATTTTATATAAAATGATAAAAAATCATGAAAAAATATATGGTAATTACTTAAAAATATATATATTTATAAATATATGAAATGTTTTTTTTGTTTTTTTATGAATGAGAGATTTTTTATGGGACGTTAAAAAAAGTAAAGAAGTTATAATAACACGGAGGGAGTAATTTCATATTTTAAATCACCGAAATTATATTTGAATCTTCCAAGAGTCCAGGGGGGGTCTGATGGATTTAATTTTAAATTCATTAAGGAATGCTGGAAAACGACTTCTTAAAGATGTTCACATTCACGGAAAGCTTGTTCGGGGTTCTTAATCCATCTTTTATTGTAGAAATTCCCAAGAAGGGGATGTTGTTAGCTTGGTAGATTTTGGTCCAATTTGTTTAATTGGTTGTGCCTAAAAAATTCTCTCAAAGGTTCTTGCATCGAGGAACAGCAAAGTCTTAGATCGTATAATTTCAGATACGTAGAGTGAGTTCGTGGTAAACAGAAACATTCTTGATGGAGTGGTTATTTTAAATGAAGCAATAGAGGAAGCTAGAAGAAATGGTTTTTTTTTTCAATATAGACGTATATGATAAAGTAAGTTGGGATAATATGTTGGAGGGATTTAACTTGTGCGGAAAATGGAGAGCATGGATGAAAGAATGCGTGCAAATAGCTCATGCCTCAATCCTTGTTAATTAATGGAAGTCCGTCGGGAGAATTCAAGTTGGAAAGTGGGCTTAAACAAGGCGGCTTGCTATCTCAATTCCTTTATTTATTAGTCGTTGAAGACTTAAGCATTCTTGTCTCTAAAGCAATTTTATTCACAGCTGCAAAAGTAGGTAAAGAAGAAAGAGTGAAGGTTTCTCACCTTCAATACGCGCGGATGACACCATATTTATTCGGAGCACAAGTATCCAGAATGCATGGGTAATTAGAAATATCTTAAAGAAACAAGTTGGCTTCTATTGCCTCTATCTTGGGTAGTGAGATGGGAAACATCACTTTCTCCTATTTGGGGATGTGACTTGGTATTTCTCATAAAAGAATGGAAAAGTTTAATTTTAAAAGTCTACAAAAAGTTGAAGTCGCGGGAGGATTGTAAGATCTATTTTAAGGGACGAATGACGCTTTTAAAAGTTGTCATTTATTCTATGCCTTTCCTTCTATCGTTTATCAAAAATCCTGTGCGAACTTACCTCTTTGCAACGTAATTTTCTATGGGGTGCGGTGAAAATACTTACAAAATTCCATGGATAAGTTGGAAAATCATTTATCGGTGAACAAAATGGGGGGATTTAGGGTGAGGGATTTGAGATTTTTAAATAAGGCTCTATTGAGTAAGTGGGCATGGAGGTTTTTTAAAGAGTGTGATAAGTTGTGGGTTAGGATTTTAAAATCTTTGTATGGTTGAATTTAGGGAAGGGGGTGGAAACAAAAGAAAGAGTGGTAGATGATCAAGTTGGTGGAAAGATTTGATAGATATTGTATCAGGTGAGGAAGGTAGATGGTTTTGGAGTAATATGAAGAAAGTATAGGGGAACGGAGGGATACGAATCTTTGGTCTAGTTTGTGGGCTGGAAACAACCCTATTAGGAGTACTTTTGCGATGTTATTTACTGTTAGTTTAGATAGAGAGGCTGCTATGAGGAAGATGGGAGGATAAAAAAATGGGAGTTGAACTTAGAAATGGAGATGGAGGATAGAATTATTTGAATTGGACTATTTTTACTTGATGATTTAATGTGCTTAATTAGTAGGTACCTTTTATGAGAAGGAGTGGAAGACGATTGGATATGAAGTCAAACAAAAGACTGGTGTTTCACCACTAGAAATGTCTATAAGTTGATGTTCGAGGTGGGTTACGACTTACGATACAAGATCAAACTATGAAGTTGGAGAAGAATTCAAACATATCTAGAAGAAGATCACCTCTAGTAAAACGACAGCAGTTGCAAGGAAACTATTGTGGAATCGATTACCAACAAAAATGAATTTAGCTAAGAGGAATATTCTGCATTCAAGTATTACGGTAAATTGTTCAATTTGTAATTTTGTTGAGGAGTCAGCTGCCCATCTTTTTTTTAATTGTTCGAAATCAATAGAGGTATGAAAAAACAATTTATAAGTAGCTCAATATACCTATTGTTGTCCATAATCAAGTTAGAATGTATTTTAATATTCATGCCGGGATTTTTTGTGGCAAGAATGGGAGAGACTTTTCAATTGGCCTAAATTTGTATAATTTGGTTGACATGGAGAGTTAGGAATAAAACCTGTTTTGACATTATGACTTTAATTAATATAAGTTTTTTACTGATCAAAATAAAAAAGAGAGAAGTAAGAACTATATTCAAAAAAAAAATTATAAGAATATACTCTATTTGTCCTCAATATTTATTTTTACTTTACATTTTCGTCTGCCCCTCAAATTTATTCACATTCCCTTTTAGAAATTTAATTTTTTATTATCACACTCACAAACAATTATTTTATTTTCTAGTTGATCCCAAAAGTATCCTAAAATATTATTATTTTATTTACTTTATCTCATTTTTCTTTAAACTTGTGTCCACATAAAGAAAAGTAAAATTAGAAGACAAGGGTAAATTGAGCTAAAAAGTCAATACTTATTACGCAATAAACTCAAGTTATCCAAATTAGCAAGTGTCACTGGACTAGGCATTTTAGCCTCTCCATCAAGATTACAGAAATTAAGTTCGCCTTGTGTACTTGAGAATTTAATCATACATCAAAAATATTTAAAAAATAACAAAAATTTATGTATATGAGATCATCTCATGATATGATAATTAAGACTATAAAAATTAGAATAATTTACATATAGGTTCAAGAAAATCACTATATTTACAAATAGGTTCAAAATATTTGCACAGAAGCACATTTTTTTTCTGTACAACACTTATTTGTAAATATAGTGATTTTTTTGAACTTATATGTAAATCACACTAAAAATTAATACCTATCTTTTATTAATATAATAATTAATTATGTTCAATTCATATTTTATTTTGTTATCTTATATTATGAAACGGTCTTATACAAGACTAGCTAACTCATGTCCTGACGATTTGACTCATAATTGAGCCTACCAGATAATAAAGCTATAATAAATTACAAGGAGTTCAATCAATTATTTAAAAGTAAATAATATCAAAATGCATGCAAAGTAATAATACAATATACTCCTCCCCAGAGTAGAAAATGCACCCTAGAAATATGCATCCTTTGGATGACATATTTTTTAAAAAAAATGTATTTTATAAATAAAATAATAGTATATGAGTAAATATGTACTCCCTCCGTCCCAGAGGAATTTGCAAGTTTTTCTTTTCGGGATATCCCAAAGGAACTTGCTGACCCAAAAAAGAAAACCTTTTATAAATTTCACCCTCACAATATCTACATATTTACACAAAATATCATTACTTTTTTACTTTTTGGGCCCACATTACACTCAATCCAACTAATTTTTTCACTTTTTACATAAAAATTTACCAAATTAACCTCAAAACACTATTTTTTTTACTTTATTCTACTTTCTTCTTAATTTGTGTGTCCCTCCTCCCTTGCAAATTGCTCTGGGACGGAGGGAGTATATAATTTTATGAGTGTGCACGTAAATTGATATTTTTTTGTTTTAATAGTATGCAAAATTTTGTAGGATATTCAAAAAAAGAAAGTGTGCAATTTTTTGCGGGACGGATGAAGTAGATCTTCATATTTATATGTTTTAGATTTTGAATTGAAAGTTTTTTTTATCCTTTGGAATTGTTAATGCCTGTGTGCAAACTCTAGATAAAAAGTAAAAGAGTTTTTTTTTTTTTTTTAAATCACTTAAAATATGTTTTCAACAATTATTTTAAGTGTTTATTATTACTTTTGGTCAAGCAACAATTTTTAGTTTTTAATTTCTACTTGAACACTTCTACATATTCCCCAAGAAAATAATATTCAATACCTTTTTTATAAACACTTATTTTGCAAACACATTTTTCCTAGGCTCATTTGGATGAGTGGATTTGAAATCCGTGTATTTCACATATAAATAATCACTCTTTTCAAGTAAGTTAGATGAATTTACAAATACTTAGATTTGAGTTTATGTTCAAAATAGAGAAATTCTAAATCCTCATCAAAGTCAAGTCATTTGTGAAATCTCTCCTCCCTACCCTTCCATCTCTATCTTTTCTCTACTTTTTCTCTTCTCTCTCATATCTTTATAATTCGTGATTTGAAATATATGTCTTCTTACATGTATTTTTTTTAATCCATCATTTTCAAATCCATTCATTCAAATGGAACTTTAATTATTTTTTAAAATCATTTAAATTTAAAAATACTCCTTATTTTTATTTTGTTACTAAAATTACTTAATATTATTTTTTTCAATTCTATTAAAGATGGCAAACATGCACTTAAGATAAATCGTTTAAATTTTAAATTAATAGTTTTGATAAAGTTCTTTTAATTTAAAAAGATGGGTGTAAAGGTTTTAAGAAATGACAACGTAGGGTACTTTGGTACTTTAGCATGAAAAAGTCTGCTACCATATAAAGTAAATTAATGTTTGGGAAGTAGTAATTACCGAGAAAGGTATTTTGTTGTGTCCAACAAATGTGCGCACGTGTGGGCATCGTCTTCATAAGTTGTACTTGGCTTTTCGTGAGCACACACCGCGTACGCTGGACCCACACCGTAAAATTCTTCCGCCTTTTAGCTTTACCAGTCACCCACACTAACTTGCACGATTGGTACATCTTTCCAACGCGTTTTAATCTGTGAGTTTCCATAATTACCCCTGGGATCTGGCCTATGGATCACGAAGTTTCCGTGCTGGATACCTATGATGTGAGGGGAAAAGTGTCCATTCCAACTTCTGCCTGCCTTTTGGAAACTCAAATGGGACATACTTGAAATGATGGATTTTGCTCCTGCTTCTATGTTTCTTCTCAAAAAAAAAAAAAAGAGTTTATACCCTCTCCGTCAACTCTTTTTTCCACATTTTTTATTTTGGGATGTTCCAATTTTTTTATCACATCTTAAAAAAAATTTACACTTACAAAAATCAATAAAATACACTTTTTATATTTTATTATTTAATTTTACACTCAAATACTTCATATTTTTTCTTAATCTCTGTGTCCAGATCTTTTAAAAAAAAGACCCAAAACAGAGAGAGTAGTATTTTTAGAATCCATCGATTCAATCGGTTGAATCGGAAGTTAGTCATAGAATCAATTTGATTATTCTTTAACCAAACAAATTGGTCAAATATGCAAAAAAAAAAAAAAACTAATTGAATCGATCAATTTTTATTTTTTATTAAATTAAATTATGAAATATATTTTAAACCCAAAATTATTTAATTCAATAATTTATATATTTAAATTTTTAATGTTAATATTTTAATTTGAAATTTTGCTATACATGAATTATGAACCATGTCATGAATTACAATCTAATATTATAATTTAAGTTATTTTGAGTATTTTAATTTTAATTGTCTATAATTTTATTGTGTTTATTCAATATGAAATTTATAATTTATTTAAAAATTTATATAAAAATATTTAATTTATTTTATTTTTTAATATAATATATATTATTAAAAAAATTAGGTCGAAATGATTTTAATGGTTAGATCGGCGGTTCGACCGATTGAACCGGTAATCGATGCTCTATCACGAATTCAGTTATGAAAACACTGATTTTATGTTTAATAAAAAAAGGGAGGGTTAAATAGCGTTTTAGCTCTCAATCTTTATATGTAATTTATTTTAGATTGCGTTTGTACTTTTTAATGTTAAGTAATTGCAGTTTAATCTAATTTGCTCATAAAATTATTTAAAATATAATGTTTGTATTTGGTAATAATATGATTTTATATAATAATGAATTAATAACATTTCACTGAAGATTTAAAAAAAAAAATGATAATAATTTAATTAAATTAATCAATTTAATTTGAAAGTTACGATATTCATTACTTATGTGGAATTACAAACCATACTAAATATGAATCGGAGCTCTTATAGTCTCTCATATATTTAAACGAATGATTCCTACATCATCATATCTAGGAAAGTCAAATTTGATAACATTCAACATTGTATTCTATAATATGGATGACTTTCACACCTTATCACAAATCTATGACAATGGATGATAATGATCGATATAGGTTAACCAACCCATTTAATGTATATAATACTAGCCCATTGCACGTGTACATTGATCTTATGGGAGACTTATAAAATTATAAAATATTTATTAATATTTTTGTAAAATATGAACTAAAAAATACTTCTTTTCTTCCAAATAAATTACATGAATATTTATGGTGCGTGAGACCATCACACAAATATATTTTTTAATAGTTAGTCTTATATGCGTGTCAATTTTTAATAGTTAGTCTTGTTGCTATTTTAATAATATAAATAAATTATGTGTTAATAATAAAAAACATGTTATTATATTTACCGATAAAAAATAATATAAGTGAATTAAAATGGGATGAGGCAGGCAGAGCGACTATAATATCCAGAGATGTCTCATCCCACTACGGGTGATGGAACTGAACGATCCAAACAACATAAATCCAGGTTGGACAGCCTAAATTATCATCCTTAATTACCAATGAACATATAATCATTTTCGATCCTTCTATATGTTTTTAATATATAATTATTTATGATCATTTATATTTACCTAGAAATGCTAAGGTTTACATTTTTTAACAAAAGGCAAAGTTGAAGAAACAAAATATTTAATGTCAATTGAAAAAGAAAAGTCAACTACTCTTTACTTCCACTAAATTTATTCACTATTTTCTTTTTTGTTCATCCACAAAAAATTTGTATTTTCTTTTTATGAAAATTATCACATTTATTATCACTCTCACGACTAATTATTTTATGGTAAAATTTTGTATAAAAATAATTCATGATAGATTTATTATGAACCAGTTTTAAAGTATCAATCATTTGATCAGAAGTATAAAAAGTCTCATCAAAAGTATAAAAAAATTGAATCAATGATATTATGTTATAATTGTTATAAATTTTAGGAAAAAGTACAAAATGGTTCAGCAAATTCACACAAATTATATATTGGTTCCGTGCAAAAAAAAAAAAATACTTCCGTGCAAAAAAAAAAAAAGCCTTCCGTGCAAATATTATAAACCAATTTGTAAATATAGTAATTTTTTTTTAATCAATATGTAAAGCACCCTAAATTTTATTTTTTGATCGGTAGCACCCTAAATTTTATTGACTCCAACTTTTGATATATTTGACCAAATATTTGATACTTTAAGACAGTTTCATTATAAGCTTATTATGGATTATTTTCATATAAAACTTACTCTTATTTTATTTATAAATGAATCTCACAAATACACTCACAATATTTTTACTTTATCTAATTTTTCTTAAAATCCCTGCAAGAGCAATAATGCACATATCTAGTGGATGAGGGAATTTTATTTTATTTTTTCTCTTACACATCCATAGTTAAATTAAAACAAAAGGAGTACCCTTTTCCTTCATATTTTATTTTCTCATTTATAGAAAAAGTTTGTCCTAAATTTATTTTCTCATTCTTAAAATAAAAATAAAATCATAAATTTTTATATACAATATTGCACCAAATCCGATCCTTACAATATACTCAGAATAAAATTTGTGGATCCTTAGCGGGTCAAACTGTATCAAATAAAATTTTCAAGAAAAATTCTCGACAATCCCAGAATGTATACTACATGAACATATGTATGATACTGTAAGGCAAAATGTGTGTTTTAATACATCTTAAATCATTTTTAATTTACTTTTAAAGTAACTAATATTTTTTATTATAGTAACATACATATTGCTCTTACATTGTATTGAAAATAATTTGTTTCTACAAAAACAAATGAATAAATGTAAAAAAAATTGTTCTTACATTAGCACACATTTGGTTTTATAGTAACATATATTTACTCATACAGTAATACCAACTGGAAGCGAAAATTTTAAAATTTGAAAATTATCAAGATCTGATTCGACCCGATCAAGATCCATAAATTTTCTATTTTTTTCTTTTTAAAGCAATATTGCACCGTGCAACACAAAAGACTTACTCAAACTAAATACATTCACAATTCAAGTACTTAGTTCATTTAATATTATAATTCAACTCTCACGTTAAAATTCATGCAAAATCAAATGAGAAATTATAATCTAACTTAGACTGTTGTTTTATATATTTTTGCAAATTAAAGATAATACTGGTGCGAAATTTTTGCAAATGTTTCTTCCTTATCAATCATTTGAAACAACAAAATCTAATCAAACAAACTGCTTAATAATATTAAGAACAGTTGTGGCCCTCCTCGAGTCCACCATATCAATCTCATGGAAACCCACTTCATCCAACTGAGCCTCCACCGTAACCCCTTCCAGCACCAGCATTTTTGAACATTTTGCAATAAATAAATAAAATTTATATTATTTAAAGCACAGTAATAAAAAAAATTATTTTAAATAAAACTCAAGATTCAGTTTAGTTATACAAAATAAAAGTATACTTGTCAGTATAATTTTAGTAGAATCCAGACGGCCTAAATTATCATCCTTAGTTACGAATGAACATGTAATCATTTTCGATCCTACTATATATGTTATCAATATATAATTATTTATGATCATTTATATTTACCTAAAAATACTAAGGTTTACAATTTTAACAAAAGTCAAAGTTGAAGAAAAAAAATGTTTAATGTCTCTTGAAAAGAAAAAATCAACTACTCCCCCTCTATGTTTTAAAAAGCGGAACCGGACGTTGAACCGGACACCTTAGAAATTTTGGTCGGACTGGGTTCGATCGGTCGGACCGTAAATAAAGCGGTTGAGCCGGTATGATGTCATAATTATATAAATATATATTTAATATTAAAATAAATCTACCAAATATCATACAAATATCAAATATGAAGCTAAATTCACTACAAATCTAACAAATTAAGAATCGAAAATTTTAACATTTAGAAAAAAACACGGGAAATAAATACCATGAGAAAGTTGGGCCCAAAAAAAATGGACTAAAAAATAAATGAGAAAGTTGGGCCCAAATTTCATTAATGGCCCATGAGACCTATATCTAAACCTAAAATTTCAGAAACCCACTTATCCACATTGTAGTCTTGTTCTCTTCCTCCGGGACCTCCACGGATTTTCAGCGGCGCTACCTCCTCCACAGCTCCACCTTAACCACCGCCTCCCATCTATTATACTCTTGTAGTCTTGTTTTCTTCTAGTCTTCTTCCACGGATTTTCAGCGGTCAGGCGTCGCTAGAGGAAACTCGTCGCCGCTGCTGGAGGAAACGTGTCGCCGCCGCTGCTGGAGGGAACGCAGCCGCCACCGCCACCGCCACCGCCGCTGAAAAATAGGTCTTCAGTTTTTTTTTTAAAATTTAACTCCCAGCCCGGTTTGACCCGTTTATTTCCGTTTTTGGCCGGTTCTCGAGCAGCTCGTTAGTTGGGCGGTCCAAAGCTTTAGAGATGTACGTTGCTTATCCCGGTTCGCGGTTCGACCGGTCGGACCGGATTTTTAAAACATAGCTCCCCCTTCCAATAAATTTATTCACTATTTTCTTTTTCTTCCGTTCAAAAAATATATATACTCTTTTTATGAAATCATCACTTTTATTATCACTCTCCGGATCAATTATTTAATGGTAAAATTTTGTAAAAATTGTTAATGATATGTTTATTATGAATCAATTTTAAAGTATCAAATATTTGATCAGAAGTATCAAAAATCTCATCAGAAGTATAAAATATATGAGTCAATGGTATTATGTTATAAGAGTAATTGTTATAAATTTTATGGACTCCAACTTTTGATACTCTTGGTGAATATTTTGATACATTTAATCAAATATTGGATACTTTAAGACAGTTTCACTATAAGTATATTATAGATTAGTTTCATATAAAATCTACTCTTATTTTATTTATAAATAAATGTTACAATATACTTACAATATTCAGTGGATTGAGGGAATATTTTTTTCTCTACATATCCATAGTTAAATTGGAAAAAAGGAGTACTCTTTTCCTTTGGATTTTATTTTCTCATTTATAAAAAAAATTGTCCTAAATTCATTTTCTCATTCTTAAAATAAAAATAAAATACATTCGCAGTTCAAGTACTTAATACATTTAGGGTTCATTTGGTTCGTAAGATAAAAGTATCTATCCGCAAAAAACATGCATATTTTTTGCGGATAGATATTTTTATCTTACGAACCAAATGAGTCCTTAATATTATAATTCAACTCTCAAGTTAAAATCCTGCATGTAAAATCAAATGAGAAATTATAATCTAACTTAGATTTGTTGTTTTATACTATATTTTTGCAAATTAAAGATAAAAACTGGTGCGAAATTTTTGCAAATGTTTCTTTCTTATAATGCATTTGAAACAACTCAATCAAATGATCAAACAAACTCCTTAATGAAATTAAGAACCGTCGTGGCCCTCCTCGAGTCCACCATATCAATCTCATGGTAACCCACTTCATCCAAATGAGCCTCCACCGTAACCCCTCCCTGCACCAGCATTCTAACTAAATCTCGTTGCCGGTCAATCAGTGGGTCCCCATCAAACCCTATAACCAAACACCTCCCGATCTTTTTCACCTTCTCTCCCATCTCCCCATCCCAAACTGGATTACTGAACCGGTGATCCCGGTCCGCCCCGACCGGCAGTGCTAGCTCCCACAACAAATCTTGAACCGGCAACGGAAAATACTCATCACTCGCCATCTCTAACTCGCTCCCCGTCCGCCGTTCCCCTCCGAAAAACGGTTGACTCAGAACGATTCCCGCGAGTTTCAAAGGGCGTAGGTTCAAACCCTGACCGTGCACGGCGGCGTTGAACGCAATGTTGGCGCCGCAGCTCACGCCGTAGAGGTAGCAGCGAGAGAAATCGCCGTAGTCCCTGATCCACTGGTCGCCGCCGGAGTCATCGGCCGCCTGGCTCCGCACCCATTCGACGGCGTCGGCCGCATCCTCGTACTGCGCGGGCAGGCGGTTCTCGGGGGCAAGACGGAACTCGACGGCGATCAGAATGGAGGGGAGTTCGGCGGCGATGCGGTTGCTGTAGCCGTGGACGGATGAATCGGCAATGCTCGTCTGAATCCATCCGCCGCCGTGGAAGTAGAAGATGATCGGGAGGCGGGCGACGGTGTTGTCGTTGGAGGGGAGCTTGGCGGGGAGGTAGAGACGCATCCATGTTTTTTTGTCGGCGTTGAGGGTGACGTCTTTGCTGAGGGCGGCGTGGCCGGAGATTTGGGGGGATTCACCGGTGGCGGCGGCGGTGGAGGTGGTGGTGTGGCGGGTGAGGGAGCCGTCGGAGTTGAGTGAGACTTTGAGGTGGTCGTAGGGATCGAATTTTGACATAATTTAAGTGAGAGTTAATTTGGAGTGTGTAGTGGGCCCGTTATGAAAAACATAAGTGGCTATCCTTAAACTTCGAACATTTTATGGTATTTTGTTAAGTGATAACTAACTCAGGTTGATTATGACTCTCTGGTATCATCATATACTATCCCAAATTCCCAATATGAATTGCATACAGTTTATACTCTATAGATAAGACGAATTAGACTGCCAATTATAAGGTACCACATCAGCTTAATAATTAGTGTATAGATATTTCTATTTTTATATTTAGCCTTAATCAACGCCTATTATAAAGAGTTGATTAATTGACTAATAAGGTGCAATCATCGTATTAAATATTATATAGATAAAAATTTGTATCAACTCGAACTCAAATATTAAAGTGGAGCAATCGGGTCGGCCCATTGGGCCAAAGTATATTCATGAGCCGGGCCGGGCCGGGTCATTTTCTAATTGAGCCTATAAAATTAGAGCTCAGTCTAGCCCAACCCATCGGGCCAGGCCAAAATTATCAATTTTTACATGTAAATGGGCTCATCGGGCTGGCCCATTGGGCCAAACATTTGCACGGGCCAGGTCGGGCCAATCCATTTTCTAATCGGGCCTGTAAAAATTGAGTCCAGCCCAGCTCAGAAATCAAGTAGGCCTGACCGAAATTGCCAGCTCTAAGTGGAGCAAATCTTATAGATGAAACTATCTCACATAAAATTAATTTTCACAAGTTTAATTTGATAGTTTCTCAATAAGACAAACCAAAACGTATGTGAACTCATCTTTTTAAGTATCATTGTTTTGTACATAAAGTATACTGATGTGCATACGAAATGCCACTATCTAAGTGTGAAGCATATTTTAACAGTGACACTTGAGAAAAAATTTACGCAAGAGATCTACTTTTCAAGTAAATACAACTACTTCTCATAATTTTTTGGGAAATTATATTCATGTGTTGATGATTGTTGATGTTGACAATATGTTGTAACTTGTGTTCCCAACATTCTGGTAACATCGGAATTTTTCCTTTTGACTAACTTAACACATGACAACTTTATGTTGTTTTATTTGTTTAGGCATGCAAGTGGAAGACGGGAGGAGTTCCAGACTCTTCATCCACGTCAAGCGGTTGGTGCTTGAGTAGACAAATATCCCACTAACTTCTTGGCTTTTAGTAGAGTGTAGACGCTGATTTCCAAGTCCATAAATAGAGGAGGCATTAGACACTTCAAAGTGTGAAATATAACACCAAGAAACTATTAAGTAGTTCCTCTGTTTAGGATCTAGGTAATTATATTCTTCCACTCTGATGCTAGGTTAAGTGTCTAGACATTTAACACAACATCTCTATTTTGCATTAGCATTCCATTTGGCTAAATGTAGATATGCTAAGTTTGTTTTGATCTACTAGTTAGGTCTTATTTGGGTCCTTTCAGTGGATCTTATTTTGGTCTACGTGATCTTGTTTTTGGGTTTCTTTTGTAAATATTGTTTGTGTCACTACTTTGTTATAGTGAACGTTTCTCGTCATGAGACGTCGTAGATTATACATTGTATAATCTATGAAATTTTTGGTATCTCCTTACAAGCGTGTGTTTTAAGTCTTCCGTTGTGTGTGTTATCATTTATGTTACAATATTTCTAACAACATTTTTTATAACACATGCACACCACCCCTTTCAATGATTTATGTCAAAATACCATGTAGCAGGATAATTTTAGTTCTTTGACAAAGTCTTTATTGAAAAGATTACAAAATTGAAGTAAAAATCAACAAGATCATATAAGTCTTCGCTAAAGACCTCGACTGATCAGAGAGTTCTCGCTAGAGAAAGTCGTCATATCAAATAAGACTTAAGCATACCTGAAACCTGAGAACACTTAAAATCTAAGAAAACCATTTCCGAGTATTATAATGTTATTTTTAAGCATAACACTCTAAAATTGTTCTATGATGTGGCCTTGAAGAAGAGAGAAGATGTGACTAGTCTTTTGGTAAGATAAGTTTTTTGCACTTTGGACAAAATGAATTCAACGTAACTAAGGTCTTGAACTTTGGTACTGTGCAGAAAATTAGTATGTAGTGGTGATATTTCAATTATTAAGTAAGAGATTTGTATTAGATTTTAGTGTTAGGTAGTAAATACTCAAAAGTGTATTATTTTTATATTTTTATTTGGTATAGTATAGTTGGTATAATTTAATATTTATCTTTAGGGTAATTTACATATTGGTTCAAAAAAATCTTTATATTTACAAATTGGTTCAAAATATTGCACAGAAGCACATTTTTTTCCTGCACAAAAGCATATTTTTTTTCTGCACATAACCAATTTGTTATTAATGTCAATTTTGTGAACCATTTTGTAATTTTTCCTTATTTTTAATGATTTAATTTTAACACTTCTTCCATTGAAAATTACATATCACCAGTTTTATTTTAACATTAATTCATCCCATTGAACAATAAATAGAGGCTAGGGTTTGCATATCAAATTGGACATCTCGTGTGTTGGCGATGTGGGGACCGACGACGCATTCCATCATCTCCAATGACAACGGCAAGGAGATCTACGATATTAATAGTTCGAGGTTAGGATTTCCATCTTCTTGTGCGATGGTGAGGACATCGACGACGAGGAGTTTCAAGGTGCGTCAGTGCACAACCTTGCTTGATATTTCAAAATATGATTATGGTTTGTTTCTTACCTTGTTTAGGGAGATCTAATTGGGAAAGTACCCGTGCGCTAAAGCTTGGATATACAATTACTAGGGTTTTTAGTTAGAAATTTTATGTGATTTGTACGACGAAAAGGGGTGGGTTTATGTCGATTATGATGTCGACATGATATATATGGCAGTTTTAAGTATATAGATGTGTGTTTATGTCGATTTATGTAAACTAGATTAAGTCGATTTATGTATACAACTATGTGTAGAGGATTTATGTATGTTTTTGCTAATGGTTTTGTAGGATCAAGTGCTTGCCACTAGATTAAAAGTCGGCAGGAGACTGCTACGATTTCTTCCAACAATACCCACATAGCAGTAGCCTGACTTGAAGCTAAGCATACCACTATTTGCACCATGGGGGACTCGAACCCGTGACATGTACTCTGATACCAATTGTAGGATTTAGCGTTTGCCACTAGACTAAAAGTCCGGACTTGTAGTAAGGTGCTACTTTATTTTCCTTAAGCCATATTAGTTTCAGGGCCACGGGCGGCACGCAACTATATCTTTAATCTAGTGAACGAGTGGACTTGAGCGCAGCTTGCCTCCAAGGCAGGAGACTGCTAGGATTTCTCCCAACAGGTTGAGTACAAGAATGTGTTGGATTTTTTATTTTTGTAGACATGGAGGGTTTAGATAGCAGCATGGCCACTAGTGCCAAATAGAAGCAGAAGAAAAGAATATCCAATAAGACAGATAGGAGTAGAAGAACCTGGACTGGTGTGGAGGAAGCTCCACTGCTCGATCGGATGAAGGAGCTTGTCAAAAATGGATTTAGGCCTGGTTTCACGAAAAAACTCAAAAAGTTGCTTATGGTTGATTTACCTGGAACTGATATTCTTGAATCTCCTCACATTAAGTCAAAGATTACTCTTTGGAAAAGGGTGCTAGGTTCAATGCAAACCATGATTATGCATGGTACCGGTATTGGGTTCAACATACCAACATGATCGATTGTGAAAGCGATGCAAGGGAAAGAGTCGTTAAGGTGAGTGAATCATATTCAATTGATACTTCAAATTACATTGCTTTGGGTTTGTTTTGTTTAGGTTGCACCACCTTTGAACTCATATTTATTAAAGCTTAGTTTATGTATTTTTTTTTTTTGGTATTATGTAACTTATAATGTGGCTTTTTTCTTTCTATTTTAGTAGAAAGATCTTGCTGCACTAAACATGCGCTTTAAAACATGGCCTATGTACACAGATTGGCTGGAGATATTTGGGAGAGACCGAGCAACCGGGGACATTGCTGAGGACGTGATGCAGACTTTCAATCATCATGTTGATGATGAAGTTGCGATGGATGAAATTGGTTCCACATTCAACATTGGTCAAGCTCCCAATAATATAGATGAGACAACTGAGAATGGCTCGGTTGATATGGACGATGCTAGCCACGTTAATGTGCAATGCGATCAGACTTCAAATATGCCTGAAAAATCTAGCAAGCAAAAGGGGTGTCAAATAATCAGAGTTTTGTCGAAGTGTTAGATAGGTTATATGTTGCTTCTGACAAATGGCTTGATACTATGGTGCGTGTGATGTGATACGACCGTGATTGGGGTCAATCTAGGAAATAAAATTTTAACATTATTGGCTGCATCCCAGGTTAAAAATCTAATGGGACTAAATCTGAAAATACAGATTAATGGGTTAAACACAATTGAGTAAGAGTAAATTTTATAGGACTAACACTGCAAACCTTGAATTTAACGGAGCCGTCAATGTTTGGGACCAAATATGTAAATTTTGTAACGTTTGGGACTACAAGTGCAACGTTTGGGACTACACGTGCAAGAAACAATCGTATAGGACCAATAATGAAATGTATGGGACCAATTCTAAAATAATACATGTTCTGTGGGACTAAATGTACAAAAAACTCGCTTAGTTTTCCCAAAAAAATAAATACTTATATAGTAATGAAACGTCACTAGTTTAATATTTCTTTTTCACATTTATTTCATATCATTTGGGTTCAAATGCTTATTCTTTCTCGTTTGGTTTATAAGCTATTATAAGTAATTTATCTACACGTATTATGGATTTTTTTTTTATCAGCAAAAAATGATATTCATTCATTAACCAAAAGTTAGGGCATCAGGAATATCCTTCCTTTCTAGTTACAAGATGTTACAATTAAATTATCCTCAGAACAGGAACTCAAAATACACATTGAATACACCTAGACCAATCGCTAAAACAAATAGAGTTGAGTTTCATTGACTTGATTCGAATCCAACTCCAGACTCTATTCTTAAGTTCCAAGATGATATACTCCTCGGACGTCCCCCTATTCTCAAATATGATTTTATTTCTAACTTTCCACAACAAACAAATTAGACATTCACAAATTCCTCCCAAGATCCATTTGTTATTCCTCACACTAATTAAATTGGCGAAGTGAAGTAGGTTAGTAGAAGGTTTAGACGATAGAGTAGTCTTCACCCCCACCATTCACAACACTTCATCCAGATTTTATATGAGAAATGACATTCAAAGAAGACGTGACTAACCGTTTCATCCATCTCATTGCAAAAAGCACATTAGTTCTCGAATCATTGGGAATGATATTTCTCATTTGAAGTTGTGATATTGTTGGTAGTCTCACCCAGATCACTCTCCACGCATGTATCTTCACTTTGTTCGGCACCCATTTGTTCCATAAAATTTTGCAATCTTCCGCTTTTACTCCAAAGTCCCCATGACTCTCCCGAAGTATCCAATTATAAGCTTCTTTGGTGTTTGTATCTACCATGTACACCGAGTTTCCATCTCCAATGGTCCTCCTCGTTTCTTCTAAGCTTGTACCCTGTTCACTATATCACAAAATTCGTTAGCTCCCTCTCTTTCTCTCTCTAAGAGGTTCCTCCTCCAACTCCATTCTCATCTTCATTCCTCCTCCCTCCATTCGCCCATCTCGCTAACTCGGACATTTTTCTTACTAGTTACTTTTATCAAACAACAATACAATCAGATTAATATATTTAAATAAAATAATTAATACTATTAAAAAAATATGTTTTCTCTCCCTCGTAATAAACTACACATTTTTTTTAAAATACCCTTCACAGATTCAAAAAAATATGTAAAAACTGTCACAATAGGGAGTAATATATTTCAGCTTCGTAATTGAGCGAGTTGACTTAAACACGAAATGAAGGTAGTTAGTTGTTTCCCTTTCAAAAAAATTCCAAATCCAACAACTCAACCAAATTCATCACCTACCTTGCCACGTACGTAGAGCATTTCCAAGAAAACCCTCTTTTATGTGTATTATTATACTATCTCAGATATGGTACTTTTAGAACATAATTTTTTTAAAATATTAATAAATAAAATATGTAGGGTAAAAATTGTGAGATACAAATTTTGAAAATAAAAATTTTAAAAAATATTTTAATTTTAATAAAACGTAAACTTTTATGGGACAAACAAAAGAAATACAAACTTTTATATCACAAAGTTGTGAGAAAAATCCAAATTTAATGTACCTTAGAACTTCGGGTTTAGACTTTTAGGTAAAAAGTATATCAAATTTTCTATTTTAGATACAATAAAAATTTCTTACTATTTTCCAAAACAATAAATACGACTCAATATAATTACAAATATAATAATTATGCATATTTTTGCACTCATTGAATCATTGTACTCACTGTGATAAGAAATCAGAAAATCGTTTTCCACAAAACTTTTAACTGGTAAATTTTGATCTCACTTCTAAACTAGAATCCAACATTGAAGAATCAACAAGCCAAAAACACAGAGACGACCCAAATTAACTGTACCTTGGAAATTCTTATTCAGATTAACTGTACACACAGATGAAAATATCGGTATTGATGGAAATATCAGTACCTTAAATTTATGGAAATATCGATATCGGTAAAAACTAGAAAATTCACAAAAATTTTATTAAAACGATGGAAATTTAACATGAAATTTTAAACAATATTATTACTAACCTTAATGCATAAATTGAACTTAAAATCACAACAAAATGAGAATTTTACAACAAACATATCAAGAGAATATATGTAAAAATATATAAAATAATACAATAATTGTTTATAATTATCAAACATTAGAGAACTAATACCAAAATGATATCCTATGACACTTAAACATAAAAGAGAAGAAAGATATTTTGATCTAAACAATAATGGTACCAACTACCAAGTTATTAAATTGGAGAAATTTTGGACGTAATTTAGATATGCCAATAGTACATCATTTCTATCTTGTCCAACTGTTTGACCAAGGATGAAAATTTAACTTTTTTTCAATTACCAATATTTTTCTATTTTTATCGATAAAATACCGATATTTCCACAATATTTCTCCATAACTTATAAAATACAAATTACATTGTACTGATATCGTTATTAAAATCAATATTTCCCAATATTTCTCGGTATGTTACCGATATTTTGGAAAAAGAATTCATTCAAAGGGATGTCCATATCGGAGACGTGAAAATACCAAAATTTCCCAAAATTTTAATCCTTGGATACAATCGACCAATTTTAAAGTACTATCAAAATTTTCTGATTAATTGATAAATTTTGATCAGTAAGAAAACTTATTCTTAAACCCTTTAACGCTCATGCGACGTCGAGGTACTGTAAGTAGAAAAAACAGCAAAATACAATCCAATGCTCCCTTGTCAACAACATGAATCCAAAAAAAATTCAAGAATCGACAAGAGAAGTCGTTAAAAAGCAAGCAAATTGAATGTACCTTCTAACTTATTATTCTAATTAATTGGAAATTTTGATCTATGATATAATCCCATCTCAGCAACAAGAATCCAACATTCGAGAATAGACAATGAAATATCGTCTAAAGCAAATATAGTTGATTATTCCCAGAGATCGCACTCTACCTTCTCAAGGAGCCAAACTCTTCGATGCAATCTCGTACACGTTTTCCGAGAGCCCATTCGCAGAAAGTATAATTTCCAGTTGAGCCTATAAAAGGTCATTAAGCAACAGAGGAGGTTTAAGTGTAATATGATAACTATATATTTCCAAATCCCAAGAAACAACTCTCTCCTTTCCTATTGATTTAATCCAAAATGATGCTCCTAATTATTTGTCAATTAGCTAATATCAACAAAAATTTAGCATCTTTTTCCACCAATAAATACTAACCATCTTGTAATTATAAGAGTAGTAATTCATTGATTAATGAAGGTGCAATAGCTTTCTGAAATCCCAATTAATGAAATATTGGTTTTTGTGTTAAAGAAGAATATCAGACAGATATTTGGAACTGAAGGAGAACCACATAACACGACTAATGAAACTACAGTCTCTTACCTTGGCAAGATTTTGACGGGTTTCATCATAACGCTTCCATCTAGAGAAGGCTGATACCATACGAGATGCCACCTGTAATCAACATAAATCAATTTTACGAAGATTATGGCTAATACAAGATTAAATTTACGGACAAACTTCACTTTGACCAGTACCTGAGGATTCAACTTATCAAGTTGCACCACTAATTCACCCAAAAATTTGTAGCCCGACCCATCTTTGGCGTGGAAGTTCACCGGAGATCCACAGAATCCTCCGATAAGTGAGTACACCTACATGACATTAAATTTAAGGTAATAATCATAATTTCTAGAATGAAAATCATCATAATTCAAGGAATAAGTTATAATTTTTTACTAACCTTATTGGGATTACGAATATCAAAGGCGGGATGATCCAGCAGATTACGTACGTTCACAACATTCCCTGGCACGTTTGACATGGCTTGGAGGGAAAACCATTTATTTACAACCTGAGCAAGAAATAATTCAGTTCTGAACTCATAAAAAATAATGATTAGGCAGAACTCGTATAATAGGGACAGGAATAATTTTACATAATACTCAATTTTTAGATTTGAGTCTTTATATTGGCCCCATGTTACAAATGTCAAGATGTAGGGCTCAATTTATTTCTTTCTTATTTGAGGCATGGTTTAATTTTTTCTGTCTCAATTTCAAGGTCCAATGAAAAATTTATTTTCCAAATTAAAATCATACAAAATCATAAAATTTCTTTAGAAGTGTAACACTTAATATTGTCGTGGTGTGTCTTGAATTGAAATATTTAAAACAAAGCAAACTAACAAAAGTCATCGAGCTTGAATTGAGGGAAAAAATAAAAAAGAACCCTCAATAGAAATATTTATAAAATGAGACTCCACCTAAAAATTGGACCTTTATACAGTATTCTTCCACGAATATCCCATGATTTACTATCATTTCCCTTAAGTAAATCTTAAAGAAATATGAACATTTGTCAGAATATTAGGCGTTCCATGTTTTCCCTTCTTTCTCTCTTTTCTTTCACAAAGTACAATTCCAGAGATTTAAAACAAGCAAACAAGACTGTGTCAGAAGCATACCAAATAGTCGTGTTGCCACTTCTCGTAGAAATCAGCCAAAACCTCATCCCGTATTTTACCAGGTTTCTGATCAAGAGCAGCAAGTGCTGCAAACTGGTCAGTCAAATTTGTGGCAGTTTTGTATTCGTTGAGAACAAGCTCAGTTAACTCTGAATCTTCAAGTGAGCCAAGATATCCTACACATAAGTATCAAACATTGAAGTAATCAAATGAAGATGTAATAAACTAAATGTAGAAGGTAACAACAAGGATAGATAAAGCTAACCGAGGGCATTATTTTTGAGAGCACGTCTTGCCATGTTTGAATGATCGAACACATATGTCTCAGAGCTCCAGTTGTTTTTTACCTGCGAGTAACATATGAGACAAAATAGTTTCATTCCCTATGAGTACTAACCACAAGGTCCATTACAATTTAACCAGTGTTTTAAGAGTGAAAAATTGTCCAAGGTATCTGCAGTTTTTGGTTTTCCAAGAAACACTAAATATTTTTGTTTTCAGATTTGCCCTTTTCTTATTGGTTGTGAAATTGACCATGATATGTACAAGGGTATAATTTTCATTGCATAGAAATAATTATAACTTTTAAGAGTCAAATGGATTTCTTAATCTAATGTAGAACACCCAAAGGCAAAAGTTGGAAGAGCGAAAGTACTGAGAAAGCAAAAGATCGATTCTCTAAATACCAAAAGATGTACAGAGAGTGGCATACTGTGTTAAGGAACTCGTCTTTGAGTTCAGATGCAAGCTGCTTTCTGATGAAAGTCCTAACAGTGTGAACAGCATCAGGATCAGCAACCTCCATCAAGTCCATGATTTCCCCTTCACCGGGCAGAGTCATTGCTTTTGCAATGAATTCCTGAACAATACAAGAAGAGTGATTTAATTTCCTTAATTCCTTTGCAGTAGGTATGATTGCTTGTGAGAATTTTCTCTCCCTCTCTGTCTGTGTTGTGCATTTTTTCCTCTACATAAAACAGGCGAATAGCCAAGAAAAAAAATTAATGGACGTTACTGTTAGCCCTAAGAAAAAGTGATGAAATTTTTTGAAGCACAACTAAAACAGTGTGATCTCGTCCTTGCTGATCGATGAATTCCAGCATCCCTGATACTGATCCCCTTCTCTTTCTCGAATGATTTAAAGAAAACAGGCCGCACTTGCATATTTTTTAATGAATATTGATGCACATCATCATCAAATACAAAAGAGAGTGAAAAAAAAAATTTATCATCCAATCACATCTATTTTCTTCGATTTAAAGAAACTGAACAGGCTGCACTTGCATATTTTTTAATGAAAACTGATGCACATCAATATCAAATACAAAAGACAGTGAAATTTTTTTTTCACATTCAATCATGTCTATTTTCTTCGACAAAGTTTCAACCAAAAAATATATATATATATCACCTAACTTTTTTCACCTAAATAAAAGATGGAAGTCAAAACACAACCAATCGTACTAAAACCTGATTTTTATTTATTAAAGATAGAAGGTCTAGCAACTGCTGACATTCTTCCTTTAAAAGATACTAAGAACAGTCGTAAACACACCTTATCCAAGCTTGAGTCCGTGAGTATGCTTTTGACTCCATTGATGAACTGTGAGTTGAGAATCAGTGGTTTGTTTTGTTGAAAATCTGACACCAAGGTGAGCATCAGTTTTCTTGCCAGCACCTGCCCAGCCTCCCAACTAATGTAGAAAGAAAGATGTTATGGTTTCACCCAATGCTCCACAAATAAATATATATATATATTATTATTATTAACATGATCACTGCATACCGGTTGAACTCATCCGAATCATTAGCAAGGAGAAAATAGAGATCGGCATCAGTTAGATCAGTATCCATGCGAACAGGAGCACTGTAACCCCTAAGTATAGATGGTACGGGGCGTTCTGGGATGTCATTGAACACAAATTCTTCTTCTTTCTGTAAAAAAATGTGACCAAATAAAGTCATTTTACAGCTGTTTTGATTTCGAACGGCCAACTGTTCAAACATATACTAAATGGATCTGTAGATGTCTAATATGGAAAACCAGAAAAAGAAAGATTGCAGCCTATGACTCACTTAAGTGAAGCATCTCGGTACATGAACCTGAAACATGAACAATCCCATACTGGTCCATTTACTGTGTGTGATACGATGGAATAATGAAAAAATTATTATTCAACACGTGTAGGCATTATTCAATTGTTTGCTACAAGAAATTAACTACAAATGATATCTCAAAGTATTTATAATCTCATATTTGTTGTTTTGCATTATTAGATGTGATAAAATAACAAATATTAATTTTGTCCCTCTTTTATCCTTCTCTTCCACCAATATCCATAGTTTTGAAAGGCGAGAGGCGCCAAAAGGCACCAAGGGCATAGTAGCGCCCGAGGTGCCCGAGGCGCGCCCGAGGCACGCCTTTGATACAGTTTGACAAAATATATCATATAAGACTTTCTACCACATAATATCACTAAAAACTCAATAAATAAACATTATAACATAAGATAAGCATAAAATTAACACAAAAAAGTGAAGATAAGCTTCACGAGTTCATTCTTCACAAACAAAAACCATGAAATTAACACACCAAGTTAACAATTTCTCAATCATCATCCTCATCAACATCAAAATCAAAACCCTCCTCCTCCTCCTCCTCATCAAACATCTCATCATCATCGATGTACTCTTCTTCATCTTCCTCTTCCACTTCATCAAATGACTCCTCATCGTCATCTTCATCTCTAAGTCTTATAGATGAGTCCTTTTACCTATTGGGGAGTGAAGGTGGTGGCCGGAGATGAGAGTTGTGAGAGGAGGAGGCTGCGGATGTTTTTGCCAAATGAAACCCTAGTTCTAGGTTTTAATTTTATCATGTATTTTTTATTTTAAATATTTATTTTAATTTTAAAAGTGCTATTACTTAAAAAAGTGTCAATAAAATGCATATATTTGAACTAAAAGTGTCAAAACTTTTTTAAATTTCTCTCCACATGACAAAAATCAAAAGGCACGCCCGAGGCGCGCCTTTCATCGCCTCGAAAAGGCGCCGAAGGCGCCAAAAGGCGCTCGCCCGGGCGACAGCGCCTTGCCTTGGATGCAAAAGGCGCCCCACCTATAGCCTCTCGCCTTTGGCGCCCGAGGCGCGCCCGAGGCGTGCCTTTCAAAACTATGCCAATATCCTAATAATTACTAATCATATTTTTGTAATTATAAGCTTATTAAGCTATCAAGTAGTAATAAGGGAATAATAGTCTTTTGATATACTAATTAATGAAAATTTGGTTTGGTGGAATGGATAATATCAGACGGATAATTTACAAAAGAGATAGTATTAAAACCGCAAGCAAACATGAGATAAAGGGGGATAAGGCATCAATAACCCTTAGAAAACGAGCCCTAAAGAGATCAAGCAGACCTCGTCAAACAATAAATATGGCCTAACCTTTGTCACCCTGAGGACTGTAGTTGTGCTGGCAATAGTCTCTAACTTCCCATCATGATAAACCGAAGATAGAGGAATGTCCTTCCCGTTAGAGCCAAGTAGACCCAAAGCTACAGGAATGAACATGGGCTCTTTGACAGGTTGTCCTGCTGTTGGGGGGACCTCTTGACTGCAGGTATTTTGGGCAAATCACATTACATCACTCATCCAGTAGCAAAATTACAAAGAGTAACAAGAAAAGATCATACCTAAACTTGAGAGAGTAAGTTTTGGCTTGAGCATTATAGTTGGAAACAACACTTAGACGAGGTGTGCCAGCTTGGGAGTACCTGCATCATAGATTAAAAATAACACACATGAACACCAAATATATGTGCTCACAGAATGCTAAAGCAGAGGCATCATTTCATACCATAACAAGAAATTGGAAAAATCAGCACCATTTGCATCCCTCATGGCAGCAAAGAAGTCTTCACATGTCACAGCTTGTCCATCATGCCTCTTGAAGTACAGATCCATGCCCTATAAAGGTAAAGAAATATAATAATCCTATTATGTGTTTAAATAACACCAAAAAAGTGTGTATCAGAAATAAATATTTTTCCAGACCTTCCTAAAACCTGAAGCACCCAACAAGGTTTTGTACATCCTCACCACTTCAGCTCCCTGACAAAAAAAAAAGGTATATTTTGTGTATCTATGCAACAGAAACCTCAACCAAAACAAGGTCGTCACAAGGGGGAAAACCAACCTTTTCATACACCTGTCGTCAAGAAAATCAAGGAAAACAAAAACAAAGTCATTTCATGGATTGAAGAGGAAGATACTGAAAGGGCATCAAGTAACAAATAATGAAAGTGCCCAAGGGCATTACCGTCACTGCAAGTTACAAAGTGAGGCAACGGGCAACCCATCATACATCCAGAACATCAGTGGAGCAGATAACCAAAATGATCACAAATCAGACCTTAGAACGCATAATAAATTATGAATTGATATTGCATATGATAAACCAAAAAAATGACATTTTCGTCAAAAAAGGATAGAAGCACTTGCCTGTATAGAAGTTATCCATCTGTTTAAAAAGAAACATTAAAAAAAAAAAAAGAGTACATCAGTATAATTTGACCATGTTATTCAATAGGAGATTTGCAGAAAGAGAAGAGACAGAATTTAACCTTAATATAAGAGTGGGGGCGAACAGGATGAGCCATGGGCCCAGCATCCTAGAAAATCAAGATAATAATATGTGAATAAACAGTAATAAAATTAAAGTAAAACAGTCCATATATTGAGACCTCATAGATATCATGTATCTGGACACATGAAATTAACTTAGTAAGAACGACAAAACTCAGTCATATTGCTTCCCACACCTGAGGAAACTGAGAAATTCGAAGCCTTGAAACATCAGCTATCCTTTTCACAGTGCAGCTTCCCATATCAGATGAAAATTCCTGGAAAACAGAAAGTAGAAAATTAATGTTTTCAAGGCAATAATACTAACAGATTCTTAAATGCATATTCCAACATGAAATATATCCCCACCTGGTCCCGGAAAACTGTTAGGCCTTCCTTTAAGCTAAGCTGGAACCAGTCTCGGCATGTCACTCTGAAATTTTCTTGAATATCAATTCTAGTATTGACTTAAATTTAAAACAACATAAAAGATTATAAATAACATTAAGGAATAAAAATTATACTAGAGAATCAAAAAAACACATTACAAGAAAATCAAAGGGAATTATTCTGTTACTGAAAAAACTAATAATCCAATTCAAAACTTTAGATCAAACAATATGGGACTTGCTTGCACATGCATCGAACTTAAGAAAAAGGTTAAATTTTGGAAGGAAAAAAAAAGACAGCATTCTGGAAATAGCACAAGTTGAGATTGCTTGCAGAACTAAAATGAGCAGGAATTGCTAAAAATGATTTAGCTATATATGTTAAAAGTAGTAGCTAATACTCCTTTTTTCTGTAAAAATACCAAAATTTACCATTTCACTTTGATTAAATCTGTATGTTTTGGCAACTTGATCCATAACGATGATTATTAGTTATCTACAATTTAAAGTTTCTGCAGGGTGGTCAAAATGTTGAAACAATAAGCATTGGTACCTTTCCACTACCAGTTGGATTGCATTCTGAAAAGAAGAGGTGCTTAAATTGAGGGGGAAAAATTGGTAGGAGAAGTTTTTATGCACCAAACATGCATGGTAGATTAAATAAAGTATAGCATCAGCAAAATACTCATTAGCCACTCAATGATATGACCAAAAAAGGTACAAAGAAAATCTGAAATTTAACAATTAATATAGAAAATAGCCAACAATATATTTTACCTGTTTCCTGTCCAGTTGTGAAAATACTGCAATTAAAGACACCAAGTCAATAAATAAACATAGTCCTAACAGGAAAATACTATTGAAATCTAAAGTACTTTTGCAATAGTGACACACCTCATGCCCAATCACACCCAATATGGCAGCATAATCTGCATCAGTAGCAGTTTCAGGAGATGCCAAGACGAGCTTGGAATTAAAAATCTGTCAGAAACGAAGTAAAGGATGTTAATAAGGTAGAAGACTCTTAGGTAAAGGTTAAACGAACCTAATCTATCAGAATTTAAAAAAAAAAAAATAGAACGATGGAGTGAGCTTTATGCATATGACATACGTTCAAACTCTTATTTTCCATGGCACCCCTGTTAATCAGAACAAAGAAGACGGTGTTAATAAGGTAAAAATGAACCATCTTCCCAAAGCATAATAAGTTTGAAACAACAAAATGAACTAACATGTTAAAATCCGGAACAGCTACGATGTTAAAGAGGTCCAGGTCATATTCAAGCCCGAAAACCTAATTGAAAGAAAAATAGAAAGGAAAGGTAAGTATAAGTTCATTATTCCAAGATTTAAAAACCTAAAAAAAAAAAAAAAAAACATAGTACAAAGTGATTACATCTTCATCCCATTTCATAGCAGCTTTCAGAGAGTACATGGCATGGGCTGTCTTCGGGAGATCTTGTGCAGGCACATAGATTCTAAGTAAGACATTCCGTCCAGAGCGGGTTTTAAATGTATCATCTCTGCTCTCTAACTGTCCAGCGACTAATGCAAAAAGATAGCATGGTTTCACAAAAGGGTCCTCCCATACGGCATAGTGCTTGCCTCCCTGCATTCATGCATCAAGACTTCAATATCATATTACATTTTACATGGAAGATCATTAATAATTACAGTTACTGGAAAGTTTACCTCCAATTCTCCTTGTTCTATCAGATTACCATTAGACAACAATACTGGGTACAACAACTTGTCAGCTTCAATACGACAAGTGTACTTCGCCATTATATCGGGACGGTCCTAATGTGGTACTATATATTAGCTGCATTGTCTCAAAAGAAACAAGATAAAAGCCAAAGATGCATTGATGTGAAGTACAAAACCTGATAGAATGTAATTTTGCGAAAACCCTCTGCCTCGCATTGTGTACAGAAGTTCCCAGATGACTTGTAGAGCCCCTGCATCAAGTATTATCCATCAGATACTGGAATGAAAAATCAAAAGTAGCAAGAGATAAGTTTGAGTTGAATGAGAAAGAACCAACCTCCAAAGATGTGTTCTTCTGCGGGTAGATTTCAGTGACAATTTCTAGATTAAATTTACCACTTGGAGGTGAGGAAAGAGTAAGGTGGCGTGAGTCTACATAAAAATCACCCTCCTGAAACAAATGTTATTCATTTCACGAAGTCAAAGGGTGGTAAACAAGCTAGGCACTAATCACATGAAAGAAATTGAAAAGACAAACATAATGTTGGAACCAGTGCGGAATTTCACTCGATAAACACAGTCCTGCAGAAATAAAGGATTCAAATGTATATAAGACATACCTTCAGGTCCTTCCCATTAACCTTTAATGAGATCAGTTTCAGATCCACCCCATCCAAGACTAATGGGGAAGAAGAACCTGTAACACAAGTTGTTGCTGGAAGTTATTTCAAGGTTTTTTACAATGCTTACAGTAAGGGAATCTTTGTTTGGGTATTTAAAACCAGCTTTAGGATAAATCTAAATAAGGTTCTATCTCAAGATTTCAAAATCCGGTTCCCAAAAGAAAACCTAAAATCAAATCATTACAATCACACCCAATAATTATAATAATAATAATAATAATCATTCGCCCATACACATTGATTAGACTGAAACGTTAAATTCCACCCTACTTAAAATCTCAAAATAAACACACAACTTACTATTTATCAGGACTTCAAAATCCCCTGGATTTCAAAAACGATTTTCCAAAAACAGCTAGAAAGCCAAATGCTGGCCAAGTGAAGGCAGTTCGATGCCAGCACAAAAGTTTTATAAGGATTCAGCTTATAGCCTAAGATATAACCTTTTGGCATGCCTCCAAGACATTAAATTTAAAAAACCAAATATTATCATAGTTTTGAAAGGCGCGCCTCGAGCAAGGCTATAGGCTTTGTGCCTTTTTTATCTAACTTGAGGCGCTGATACTCGGGCGAGCGCCTTATGCTCCTTTTTGAGGCAACAAAAGGCGTGCCCATAACCTAGTCGAAATTGTAAATACAATTTAGCACTTTCAGTTCATTCTTTAAATTGGTATTAACACTTTTAAAAATTAAAATAAACATTTAAAATAAAAAAAATAGGTGATAAAAAGTAAGAACCTAATTAGGGTTTCATACATACACCCAACTTCTGAGTTCTGTCCTCCTCCTTTCTCACTGCACTGTGGGTATGTTTTCTTCTCTTTTTTTTTTTTCCTTTCCTTTTCTCCATGCCTTTTTTCTCTCTTTTTTTTTTTTGACAAATATTAAAACAAATAAACAGACCGCCGCCACGCCGGCAGCCGCCTTCACTACTTTCATGTTAATTTTATGTTTATCTTATGTTATAACGTTTACGTATTGAGTTTTTGGTAAATTATGTGGTAGAATTTGTGTATGGATCATAAATGAAAAATTTTCCCCAAAAGTATGTCTGGCATGCTCGGGCACCAGCAGCCCCTCTGCACCTTTTGGCGCCTTACGCCTCAAAAAACTATATATATTATAATATATATACGTAATGTGGAATATTTTGCCATCCAATAGCAAAAATGGTTCCATATAGTGGGCATATAAGTATATAACTAGATTTTTTAAGCTTTCCAGCCACATATACCATAGTCAAACATTCTTGTCGAAATCATTGTCAGCCATGAAATGTTCCCCTTCAATGTTTATCTAAAAGATTTGAGTTTCACTGGATGGATAGATTCAGAAAATGATGGCTTCACCATCCTTCACTCATGAGGAGAATTACATGATTTTTTCAAGTATGATCTCAATCAGTCAATCTACAGGAAAACTGATTTATCAAAGTCATCAGGTAAGTTTCACTAGTCAGGAAAATACAACAAACGCTTTCAACTTGCCACCAATAGAACGCTAAGAAACTAATAAATTTTAAAAAAATAAAATCTTAAACCAGTAATTAAGACCAAAACCCAACAAACAGACCACTGTCTGTACAAAATTACAACAGGGAGATCAGAAGGTACCTTCAAGCCTGGGATAGACAGCAATGTCTGAAGAAACAATGGTTTCCTCCTCACCCAAAATAAATTTCAAATCCACCTAAGACACAATTATGTTTGGTTAAAGGCGAGCTCACAAAAATCAGATTTCTTTTACAAGAAGGAACCTTTTATATCCTGAACTGAAGAACAAGGGATTACCGATTCAAAGTAGTAATCAGGTTGCTTGTAATCCTTTAGAAAAATCTCTTTTGGTGTATCCATTATAGACTCTTCGACTTGCTTTGGTTGTGATTCTGTTGCCACTGAGCAAATAAGACTCCGGCTAATATTTCCAACCCTCTACAAAAAGTTGAAATGAGCACATGAATTAATACATATATTCTTCAAAAGTTATAAACTTTAGGAAGATATGAGCTTACAGGAAGTGAGGAATATGGTGTTCGACAATTTCTCCAGCTGCTACTCTAGTGAACAGTGGATTGTGAAATGTTAGAGAACCAAGGCCATAAGACAGAAGAATTGTACAAAAGAGTGACTCATAAATATTTACAAACCTCAGAACATAAGAATCGCCGATATCTAAGAACTTTCTTTAACGAATGGCTAGCAGCACGGAAACTTCCCTGACGATGGAAAAATAAAATTTTGGATGAGATTCATGTAAAATTAGCTGCAGAGATCAGTAAAATTATGTGCTCGAGGGCTTTGTGAAAAATTAAGCACAAAAGAATCAATAAAAAATCCACAACTTCGTACAGCAGGATTTAATCGAAACCCAAAAGGAAAAAATGAACATCCACACACAAACAAACACACAGCATAAGGGAGAGAGTATTCACAGGGGCAGAAGAGACAAAACCCATGAGGCATGTCTTCGACAAGCTTGAAGCTTTGCACGGTAGAATCAAGCGAGACATCTTACAATCACACAACTCCGAATCCTAAATAGTCTAATAAAACAACAAAAGAAGATTTAACTTCGCATCAAGATTTCCTATAAACCTTAAAATTCATATTTGTTGCTAACCAATAATGTATGAATTTTCGAAAAAAAAAAAATCTACAGCTAAAACAAGCTGTGCCCTGATGGACAAAACCTACGGATTGCAAGAAAAGAAACTCGAAAACCCTAAATCAAAAGGAGAAAAATGAAACCAGCATAAAGGACGAGTCGAGTGAAGTTGGGTTCTTTATATAGGGATATGGATAATTCAAACAACCGGACAAGGAAATTCAAAATATAAAATAAATATATACGAAATAATGAATGAAATGATTTTTGAATTGAAACACCATTATCCTTACCTTCTCGTCTGTGAATAAGATCGCCGATCAGAGATGACGCACGCCAGAATCAGATCTCCGGGACAAACTTAGGATCAATTGTTCGAATAGAGAGGTGATGTGGGTTGACAACGATTGATAGCAATAAAAAGGGTGAACAAAAATGATTATCCTTTTTTTCTTTTTTTGGGTTTTATCAATTTCTGATTTCGAGAAAATCGCAGGTACGTTCAATCAAAAAGAAAAATCCCAGATATTTTGCCAAGGATTTTTTGAAAAGGACTGTGGGCATTATTTTTTGGCCCAGGTTATATGCACCCACGAGTATTTAAAATGCACTCACTTAAATATATAATTATATGTAATAACATATAGATTGACCATTATGTCCTCTATGATATTGATAACTAATTTTATGCTCATTCTTGCAATTAAAAATTACTGCGGTAGGTTATTTTCAAAAAATTATTGTTGCAGATAATTCTAAAGAATGAGAAAAATATGGGATCACCAATAATAATGGAAAAAAATGTGGCTTCAACACTCTCTTTTCATTCTTCTTGAAAATTGCAGAAAAAGAATCTGTCAAAAAAAATTGCAAATAAAAAGATCATTCATTCCACTATGAAAGACAAAAATTGAGGTATATTCTTTGAAGCCCATGACGCCAAAAACTAGAGAAGCTCGCCATCGATAGGTAATTATCGCCGGAAAAAACTATGGAAGTCACCACTCAATCTCACAATAGCAGCGGATTGCGATTCTCACGCCCACCCACGTTGCCGCTCGAAGGTGGTGGCCGCTCCGCTGCTATTTAAAATTTTTTTTCGATTGAAAGTAGCGAATTTCTTTTTTTGTGAAGTGGGGGTGTGTGTGCACGATTTTGGTATATAGAGGGAGGGTTATTATTGAAATTTTATGTAAATATAGTCATTTTTTTATAAATGTATTTAACAAGTGTGTACTCCAAACACATGTGGGTGCATATAAACTGAACCTTATTTATCTTCTCCATTTGAAGAACAAGTAAGCCCAACATATGAAATTCACAATGGACTTTCTAATTCGAAACTAATGGGCTTCATAATTATCTATATAAATATTTAATTTTAAATTATAATATTTTAATTAAAAAGTTAAATTTGATTTTTAATTCAAAATTAGTTTAAGTTCAATTTCAAGTTAACAAAATTGTTATATTCAATTTATTTTTTATATATGTTACGATTAATTTCATCTAATAAATTGATAATTTAAGTTACATTATATAAGAAGAAGAAATAAAGTATATTAAAAAGTGTATTAATATTTTACTTGTTATTCATTAAATGGAGAAGCATAAGAAGAATTTATTTTATTTAAAAAAATTAACAAAAGAACATATTCCCCACCATAACATCAAATGTGTAGGAAAATATTGTCCCTACTTCCTAATTCAATAGAGAATCTCTACTCTACTTTAATCTTGAAGACGAAGAGAGATATGATTCTCCTTAGTTAATTAATGGGTTGTTAAATTATAAATTTTCGAGATATGAATGACATTTTGTACTAAGTCATCCTTAATTTTTCCCCATATGGAATCTCCCTACTCCATTTGTTGTCAAGTGGACATTCTCATTAGGTTACATGTATGTCTTAATGCTATTAATATGAGTGGTTTTTATGTTGCAGAGTAGAAATAGTTTTAGTAAACATTGTTTGGCAAAATAGAAAGTTTGGAAATTTGGGTGGATTTTATGTTACTGGAGTTGAATAGATTTAATACTCCCTCCGTCCACAAAAAATGGACTACCTTGGCAATTCACGGTTATTAAGAAGAATTGATGTTGATGTGTAAAAGTGAGTGTATTAGTATAAAAAAATATTTTATTATTAAAAAAATACTTGATGTGATGTGTAAAAGTGAGTATATGTATATAAAAATAAAAATAATGATTGTAAGTTTTCCATTTTAGGTAAGTAGACCATTTATTGTGGACGACCGTTTAAGGCAACGTGAACCATTTATCGTGGACGGAGAGAGTAGTTGCTAATGTCATAATCTCTAGTATTAATGTTAAACACCAACAAATCTTTGGAAGGAGTTCAAGAAGACTTTTCATTGGCTAAGCTCTCTTACCTGATGCTCGGGCGTATGTAAGAACTTATTTGTTGGAAATTCGAAACGATGCACCTGGATGGGTCTAAGCTCCCTTGCTTGATGCCCGGGCGTGGTCTGAGCATGCTTAGCCACTGGGATGGCTTTAGAAGAGTTTCATTCTCCCAATTGGCGTATCCAAATCCATGGGTACATTGATAGCAGAGTCTCATTCGCTGGCGTCGCTGCAACAACTTTTGATTTCTTTATGGGTGAAAAGAGCTTAGAGTCTGGATATGGGGTTCGCCGGAGAAAATTTCAAAATTGATAGTGATTTGTGGGTAACAATCTTTCATTTCCCACTGACAACGCAATTACTTGTTCTAAATTATGTGAATTAACTATCTTGGATAATAGGAACGAGATAAAAATAAAATGGACCAAGATTTGTCTAGTCTTATCTCTGAAGAAATGGGACTTTAATTAGAGTGTTCTTGTATTGATATGGAGCAAAAATAATGTTGATTACAAGAAGTGGTTAGTCTATTTTTTGCCTATCGACAGTTATATATTATACATTGTACATGGAACTACTTCTAGTCATTCTTTTTTACTATCGTGAGGACACGTGTCTCATTGTCTTGCAATTCTTGGAATTGACATTTGGTTGTGGTACTAGATTGTGGGTATGATGGACTCTTCTTAGATAATTGTCTTAGCGCATGATCTCCACAATGTGTGCCCTCATTCCTTGTTGAACGAGTCTTCAGTACTGAGGAAGATATATCTTCAGTGGGCTAGGGCGGGTAGTGAATGCTCACTCCTCAGTCCTCAGGGGAGATGCATAGGGTCATCTTACCATGTCTCATTTTAGCCTAAGTCATCGGGATCACTGGTCAGCAGGTTTATCCTAAAGATACTTCAAGCGGTCTGTCCCAACCAGTCCTTTCACTGAATCCTCAGGCCACCTAACCTCTTAAAGTAGCAGGGTGCATGAAGTTATTTGTTCCTCAATAGGGGCGCCTAAGGCCACCTGTCCTTATCGTATGTCATCCTGACTTTTAAGACAGTCGGAGCCCCTTTTGGGCAACTTAAGCTTTCCTCACTCCATTTTGGATTAAATTTCAATGGGCTTATCATGAGATGGGCCAAGTCCCTTTCTTCAGGCATATTTATGCCACAACACCCCCCCAATAAATTATCATTTACTATTTTTTTATTAATATATGATTCATGTGAGATAACATACATATATATATAAATATATATATATGTAAGTGTTTCACAATTATTTAATAAATTATACGTATTTGAATTATCCTTTAAACTAACAAAACACTAAAATTTAAAAAAGTATATTAACATTTAAAATACTAATAAGATTTTTCATAAATTCGAGTATTCAATTATATATCAAAATCAATAAATAAATATTTTTTAATTAATAGAATTTCATATTTTAGATTTGAATTTTTATCTAATATATGAAATATGAATGTGAATTAAAAATTAAAAAATAATTAATTTGAATAATATATAAGAATTACAGCAATTGAATGTGTTTCCTATTACATAAATACACAAATATTTGATTTGACATGTAGTTGAGATATATATTGCAGAAAAAATATATTATGCAATTGTATTAAAAGTTAAAATTGAGGTGTGTGGATATATAAACGGTGGAGCAATATGGTACATGGTTATAGTTAGAGTGTAATATTAATAGTTTTTTTTATGTATTTTGACGAGAACTTGTAAAAGAAGTCACCACTGTGTTTTTATATGGATTACAAATTAAATACACTACTCACTTCATTTTCATCCATATGCTTAATTTTAAGCTTTAAAACAAGCACATATGTCTGTGATTTGGTGATGTTGAAAATCAACAAGACTGCTTTAAATATAACTAATCAAAGCATGAAACTCTTCAAAATCCAAATAATACATTAAAATAACTTACTAATAACTGAAGATAACTTAATAATAAAAAAAACAATTTAGTAATACTCGAAGTGCAAATCATTAATACCCAATTGCCAAAAAAATATATAATACAACGTTTATTGTGTGTTTTCAAAAAATCAAAATTAAAATCAAAATTGAATTTAAAATTCAACTACACAAATTTCTGTGTAATATAAATCATCTTCTATATCTTTCATCAACCACCCATTATTAGAGTAAGCATAATTTATTTAAAAAATTTAATTAAAAATGTGATTTAAAAAGTCAATTAAGGTGTGATTATAGTCAAGTTCGTCATTAAATTGTCAATCAATAGATTTACCATAAGATATATAAATATAATACTAATTACATATAATTAAAGTATCATTTAAATTATTAAATGCATAAATTATATAGTAAAGAATAGTCAAATTTACATTTAATATAGTAAATATCATAATAGTCAAATTTACATTTAATAGAAATAAAAGTAACCTTATTATTACAAAAAAATGAAATTTATTGATGTAATTATTATCCGTAATACTACATTGTGTTGCAATAGCTTAAGGAGCTAAATTAAAATATAAATTAGAAAAGTCAACTAATTAATTAATTATTGCAAAAAGTTAAAAACTAAATTTAATTAAACAAATTAAAGGAAACCAACACTATTAGAACATATTAATAATAACCAACACTATATTTTAATATGTTGTAATAGTGTTGGTTTCCTCTAATTTGTTTAATTAAATTTAGTTTCTAACATTTTGCAATAATTAATTAATTAGTTGACTTTTCCAATAAAGGATAAAGATGGAAGATAATGCACGAAAACATATATAGGAAAATTGAACAAATTATCTTGAACTCTACTTATCAAGAAATCCATCAGAAAGAGAGGTGGATGAAGTACTGCAACATGTGGAGCCTATAATAACAGATGAGATGAAGAATTCTTTAAAAAATCCTTTTATTAAAATCACAATCTATGAGTTAAATCCATCAAAAGCTCGTGGCCCGGATGGTTTTATATTAGAAATTCTGAGACGTGGTTGGGAAAGAAGCATATAATGAAAATTTTGAATGAAATAATTGAGTATGAATCTATGCACTGAATAAGGAACAAGATTGGGTTTGCTGGGCATGTTCAATGACAAAAACTTATATAAAAATTTCTACAATATAATTTTTAAAAAATAGACTAACAAACATAATAAAGTCACGCTCTAATTCTACGCAAGCCCACTCGCCCTGTCGCCCAGGTATTTCCGTGAGAGTTATTCCTTCCTCAAACCCGCCTCCTCCCACCCCACCCCCACCCCCAACACACATGCAGGCCTAGGGTCATTTACTATTTTCATGCAAAATAGTTAAAAGTTGTTTTTTTTTTAAAAAAATTTATTATAAATTTAAAAATAAATTAAATAATATTATATAATTAATTTAAAATCTTGCTCTAAATTTATATAAGTATAGTAATATACATTTACTCATATAGTAGTATACATTTGTCCATATAGTAACACAAACTGGAGAGCAAATATATGTTACTCTTAAAGCAAATGTGTGTTACTATCTTTATAAAATTTTGTCATTTTACATATATTCATTTACTTTTATAGAATAAATAATTTTTCACATGATGCAAGAGCAAAATGTGTGTTACTTTAAGAATAAATACTGATTATTCACAAATATTTATTTATTTTTATATAAATAATTATTGTTTTAATATAATAACATATGTATTACATGAAACAATATACCTAGATTTTAAGGGATGATGAATAAATTAAGAAACACATATTTATTATCATAAAAATATATTTTGTTCATATATATAGTAACAAAAATTAGGAGACAAATGTGTGTTACTATTAGAGAAAATATGTGTTACTATCTTATAAAATATTGTTATTTTACATATATTTATTTATTTTTGTAGAATAAATAATTTTTCACATAATGCAAGACCAAATGTGTTTTATTATAAAAACAAATATTGACTATTCACAAATATTTATTTATTTTTATAGAAGTAATTATTTTTTTCATATAATAACATATGTATTACATGAAACAATATACCTAAATTTAAATTGATGATGAATAAATTAAAAAACACATATTTTATTTTTATAAAAATATATTTTGTCCTTATAGTAACACACATTTGCCCATATGGTAACACAAATTGGGAGACAAATATATGTTACTATAAGAGTAAATGTGTGTTACTGTAAGATTAAATGTGTGTTACTCTATGTATAAATATTTATTTGTAATATAATATTAAATGTATATTTTAATCTACAAAATAATTAAAAAAGAAAAAATTAAAATATTTTTTTTAAAAAAAGAAAAACTATTTGCAGGAAATTAAAATGAGTGAATGGAATTGGGAGTGGTGGGGGTTGGGTTGGGTTGGGGTGGGGGTGCGGGAAGGGTAACGTGTTTGTTGGTTTGGGGCTGGGGAAGGGAATTAGTATGTAACCCAACTTCGCGTGAGTTTGGGGAGGGGGAGTGAGTGTGAGCCTTCTTTCTTCTCTTTTCTATATTTAGTAATTCTACGATAGAAATTTCTACCCAAGTGTTGCTCCCAAGGAATATGATCAAATCGAATGACACTTCTTGGAAAAGAT
>JAPKLY010000046.1:1164283-1199555 GCA_026898435.1 Prunella vulgaris
GAAGATGATGAAGAGACTCTATTTTTGTGTTTGATTCATTGGGATTTTGATTCTGTGGATCTCGTGTAGTTTCCATTGAATTTTTGTTGATGTATTTTCGTTCTTCTTCGCTGATTAGAGTCAAAATGGTGTTGATTATTTTGTGGATTTTTTTGTAGATTAGGTTTAGATTTAAGTTTGTAAATAATTCACTATATTGCAGACACAAATATTATAATTTATTTACACAGGGATTAGTATAACAGTCACAAAAAATTTACTATAATGCAGACATATTTTTTTGACAATGCAACTACAATTGGTATAGTATTATAAGAAATTTAATAGTATAGTCGCATATTTAATAGTACACGGGGAGAAAAAAATGTTCACCAAAAAAGTCTTTCATATGGTAACAATTAATAGTATAATAACAATTATAGTACAATAAATTCTTCGCCAATGCATATGTATAATCAATAGTACAACCGCGAATAACAACATGCCAAATCAATCTGTGTCAAGTCTGAGAATACAACTGCAGTGGATTACTTTTTGAGTTAGAATGACATTCATGTGAATATCATTAAACAGTACTCCCTCCGTCCCCAAATTTATTCTCATTTGTGTGGGCACGAGTTTTAAAAAAAAAAAGATAAAGTAGTACATTGTGGACTAATTGTTGGGTCCACCAGAAAATAAAATGATTGTTTGTGAGTTTGATGATAAAATACTAATATTCTTTTAAAAGAGAAATAAGAATGAATTTAAAGGATGGACGAAAATGGAAAGTGAAAACAAATATTAAGACAGAGACAAAAACTTATATATAAATTTCTACGGTAAAAATTTCTAAAAATAGATTAAAAAAATTTATACACTAACGCACGGGTCCCCCATCCCATCCCCCATCCCATATCCACACACATCTTGCGCTCAAATTCAATCATGCAATTGTTAACATACCCTCCCCCACCCGCCTGCCCAGGAATTATGACAATTGTTAACATCCCCTCCACCCCCACCCCCACCCCCAAGGAATTATGAGAGGGTTTCGATGTAGCCAAATAAATTTATTATAAATCTAAAAATAAATTAAATAATATTATAATAAATTTAAAAACGTATTCTCAATTTATGTTAGTATAATAAAACACATTTATCCATGTAGTAACACATATTTGCTCATTTAATAACACAAATAGGAGAGCAAATATATGTTACTATTAGAATATATGTGTGTTACTATCTTATAAAATATTGTTATTGTACACATATTCATTTATTTTTATAGAATAAATAGTTTTTCATATAATGCAAAAGAAAAATATGTGTTACTTTAAGAATAAATATTGATTATTCACAAATATTTATTTATTTTTATAGAAATAATTATTATTTTTAATATAATAACATATGTATTACATGAAACAATATACCTAGATTTTAAGGGATGATGAATAAATTAAGAAACACATTTTTAGTATCATAAAAATATATTTTGCTCATATAGTAACACACATTTGCCTATATAGTAACATAAACTGGAGAGCAAATGTGTATTAATATTAGAGCAAATGTATGTTACTATCTTATAAAATGTTGTTATTTTACATATATTCATTTATTTTTATAGAATAAATAATTTTTCACATAATGTGTGTTACTATAAGAACAAATATTGATTATTCATAATTTTTTTTGTTTTATATAAATAATTATTTCTTTTCATATAATAACATTTGTATTACATGAAACAATATACCTAGATTTAAAAGGGATGATGAATAAATTGAGGAACACATATTCATTTTGATAAAAATATATTTTGTCCTATAGTAACATACATTTGCTCATATAGTAACACAAAAAGGGAGACAAATGTGTGTTACTATTAGATCGAATGTGTATTACTATCTTATAAAATGTTGTTATTTTAAATATATTCATTTATTTTATAGAATAAATAATTTTTTTACACAATGCAAGAGCAAAATATGTGTTACTATAAGAACAAATATTAATTATTCACAAATATTTATTTATTTTATATAAATAATTTTTATTTTCATATAATAACATATGTATTACATGAAACAATGTACCTACATTTAAATGGATGCTAAATAAATTATGATACACATATTTATTCTCATAAAAATATATTTTGTCCTTATAGTAACACACATTCGTCCATATTGTAATATAAATTGGGAAACAAATGTGTGTTACTATTAGAGCAAATATGTGTTACTGTAAAATTAAATATGTGTTACTATAAGATTAAATGTATGTTATTATATATAAATATTTATGTATAATATAATATTAATTATATAATTTTTAATTAATATAATACCTTAAAAAATTAAAAAAAATTGTACATAAGGTTTGTATTGGGTGGAGGTGGGGGTAGGGTTGCAAACGAATCAAATAATTTTGATTCGATTCGGTATTCATATTCGAATTTTGATATTCGTATTCGAAATTTTATGATTCGAATTCGATTACAAATATTCGATTCGATTCGATTATTATTCAAATACGAATACAAAATAATGATATTCGATTCGATATTCGTAAATATTCGATTAAATATTTTTTTATAAATATTATAATGATAATAAACTTAATAGTTAGTATAATTATTGCTATTATTATTATTGTTATTATTATTATTTTAAGATTATAGACCATTAGAAATTTATGGCTACTATAATTACTATTATTTTAAGAATGTAAGCTCATTAGATAATAATCTAAATATCATATGCACCTATATTTCAAACTCTTACCGGAGGATTGTAAATGAATCAAATACTTTTGATTCGATTAGGTATTCGTATTCGAATTATGATATTCGTATTCGAATTTTTATGATTCGAATTCGATTTGAATTTTTATGATTCGAATTCGATTCGATTCGATTATTATTCAAATACAAATACAAAACTATGATATTCGATTCGATTCGATTCGTTTGCAACCCTAGGTAGGGGTTGTGTGCTTTGGGGGGTGCATGAAAATTGAATTGTATGGAATGTGATGTTATCCTCAGCCGCTTCATTCTTCATTCCGTACTCTCTCACAGTGCGCGTGAGATTAGTATCTTTTTATATTTATTTTTAGTAATTTCTACAGTATAAATTTCTATGCAAGTGTACCTCTAAGACAGTTGGAGTATAAAATATTTTGCACCTACACGAAATATTTTGATTCTCACCTATATGGATTTCAATCTACTAAAAGAACACCTATGTGCAATTATCCTTTTTTTTATCATTAATTATCCTTTCTCGTACTTTTTTCCACATTCAATAGGATATAATACAACAACTATAATTAATAATATAATTGATTTGATATAATATCACACTTTATATCATGTGTTTAAACTCACACCGACTATTGAACTAGAAAAAAGAGTCTTAATTTGAAAAAAATGCATAAAAATATTAAATATAATGCATATCTAAAAAATATGAGTTAATTGAGTCACGTGTAATTAGTTTTATCACTTTTTTAAACAATAATAATTAATTTATATAATAGTTATAATTTATATTTATAAATATAATAATTAAAATTAATTAAGTCGTTTGATATAATTGTGAGGAATGAAAATGATATATGAATGAAAATGGTATGGAATGAAAGTCATAGTTCTCGTATAGTTGAACTATGATTGATTCCTTAGGAACTGTTTGGTTGGATAGTTTTAGGGGTGGGTAATGGTAATCAAAGTCCTAGCGTGTGTTTGTAATGATTCTACTATAATTTTGATTCCCAAAAACTAAGGAATCAACCATAGTTCAGCTATATGAGAACTATGACTTTCATTCCATATCATTTCTATTCCTATACTCTTTCTATTTCTTATAATTATACCAAACGGCCCCTTAATTTTTAGGAATTAAAATCATAATAGAGTCATTCCAAACACACACTATAACTTTGATTACCATTACTCACTTACAAAAATCTCCAACCAAATAGCCGCTAAGTTCACATAACTCAAATTTATAAATTTTTTTGTTAACATATATTGACAATAAATTCAAATAATGGTGTTGATAGACGAACTAAAGCGAACCACTAATGAAGGATTACAAAGATGAGGAGCTGGCCAGCATGAAAGTTGAGAAGCTAGCCCAGACGAAGGGAAGCTCGCCCAGATGAAGGGAAGCTCGCCCAGACTAAGAGAAGCTAGCCCAGACGAAGGGAAGCTCGCCCAGATGAAGACAAGCTCGCCGAGTAGCTCGCCCATACTAGAGGAGACCAAGCCGAAATCCATCTCTATATTACACCAAAAACTACACAAGGCAATAAAACTCGCCCAGAAGCTCGCCTAGAACCAGCGTACAGACATTAATCATGTAGGTAGCAAGTAACGATGTAGTAGGATAAAGCTTGTAAATGTAGCATGGTGGTGAACCAAGACAATGGTTGAGGACACTTGTCAATACCTAAGGCCAAATAGACCCACAAGGTACCACCACACACAGGTACACCTATAAATACTTCTCTCTTGTATCATTCTCTTCGGAAGTTAACCATAATACAACAATTACTTTCTCTCTCTAAACTCTCACTTTCTCTCTCTATATTATCCATCTAAGAACAAATATTCTTAAATTATTGTTTGGTAGAATTGTATGTTATAGTAGCCACATAAAAACACAATTAGTAAATTCTATCAACAAATAACAAAGATATCAATAGGTCACCGTAAACATCATCATTGGATCAAAGTTCATCCTTTCCTTTGTGGACGATATATATTTCTAATATGTCCTGTTCTTATTAATCTTTTTGAAAATTGTTTTGGTTAAAGAAAATAGAGATATCCCTCAATGTTACACTTTTTGAAGAAAAAAAATGTAAAAGTTTGAAAAAAAGAAATCCACCCATCGTTTTAACTTTAAAAATAAAATAAAAATTCACCCATAGTTTTAACTTTAAAATGTAAAAGTTTGAAGAAAAAAAATCCTCAGTACTTCATGTTTAACGGGGATATAGATATTAAAAATAGATGCCAATTTTTCTTTTTAGGAACATGTGAATCAAATACCGTACAATATAAGTTATATAAATTTTTAGTGCACATAATTATAATTATTCAATAAAAATAATTAATATTTATTTAAAAATGCACTAAAATATTTTGTAAGATCTTATCTTTATTTTTAAAAAATATTACAATATGATGTCAACAACAAAATCTTTGAGATTTTTTATTTCATTTTTATCATATAAAATAATAACATAAATTTATTGATTATTAAAAGACAAGTGGTCCTAGGTACTACTGTCTAATTATGAGAGTAGATAATATTGTAAGTGCAGAAGTAAATTTAATCAAAATAATTAGCGCAACGAACATCACCCAATCTATTCAGTGCAAACCAAATTCCTTAGCATTGATGATTTATTACTAATCGATCAATGAGGAAGACATTTAATCTTTTTTTCCTCTTATTCTTATTTTTGGAGTTTTTTGTTTTCCAAAATAGTAGTAGTCTTCTTTTCTTTTAATAATCTTTCTATAAGCACTATTATGATTATGACATGAAGAACCAAAATTTAATTATAATATTATAAGTAACTTTATATCAAACTAACCAAAATTTAATTATAATATTATAGTAACTTTATATCAAACTAACCAAAATTTAATTATAATATCATAGTAACTTTTACAGGATTTTGTTCACAATGTATGGTGAATGTCAATTAAAACTAGTAAAGGATTTTGTTCACAATGTATGGTGAATGTTCATTAAAACTAGTAAAGGATTTTGTTCACAATTAAAATTAGGGTTAATTCTATATAAATACACCACCTTTTACTCAACTTTTAATTTAATCCTGAGCTTCACGATTATTGTAAAAATTCCTAATCTTTTAAAAAGTTTCAATTCGATACACATTCTTTTTTCCGGCCAACAACTGATGACGTGTCTCGCCGGAGCGCGTGAAATGTTGTCACGCTGGCGTACACGTGTGAAATACTTTTTTTGTTAATTCTATATAAATACACAACATTTTACTCAACTTTCAATTTAATTCTGAGTTCATGATTATTATAAAAAATCACAATCTTTTAAAGAGTTTCAATTCGATACACTTATTTTTTCCGGCCAGCAACTGATGACGTGTCTTGCCGGAGCGCGTGAAATGTTGTCACGCTGGCGTACATGTGTGAAATTTTTTTTTTTTTCACATCATATATATATTATATATATATAATAACAAAAATTTATATTAAAAATATTTTTTGAATGAGAAATATTATGGAAAAAAACGTTTTCCATCATATTCAGAAAGGGACTTGAAAAAACTGTGTTAATGGTACCGAATATCAAAACCATAAAAGGTGGTGTATTTATATAGAATTAAGTGGTGATATTCGTTACCATTAACGCAGTTTTTTCAAGTCCCTCTTGAATATGGTGGAAAATGATTTTTTCCATATTATTTCTCATTCAAAAAATATTTTTTAACATAAAATTTTATTATTTTATATATATATATATATAAATATGATGTGGAAAAAAAATAAAATATAAAAAATTAATTTCACACGTTTACGCCAGCGTGACAACATTTCATGCGCTCCGGCGAGACACATCATCAGTTGCTGGCCGGAAAAAAATGTGTATCGAATTGAAACTCTTTAAAAGGTTGGGATATTTTATAATAATTGTGAACTCATGATTAAATTGAAAGTTAAGTAAAAAGTAGTGTATTTATATAGAATTAACCAAAAAAGTATTTCACATGTGTACGACAGCGTGACAACATTTCACGAGCTCCGGCGAGACACGTTATCAGTTGCTGGCCGGAAAAAAAAAAGTGTATCGAATTGAAACTTTTTAAAAGATTGAGATTTTTTACAATAATCGTGAAACTCAGGATTAAATTGAAAATTGAATAAAGGTGGTGTACTTATATAGAATTATCCCTTAAAATTATAATTATATTTTATTATTTAACTTTACACTCACACACTCATTTTTTCTAGGTTCGCATGCCCAGGACTACTATGAAAATAGTCCTGGGATGGAGGTAGCAATATATATTTTTAATAGTGATAATATATATGAATAACAGTAATACAAATTGATATACACTCGAATTCACAAGAAACTTACTCTTTACACGTTACTAGCGCGTCTATCTTTCCGACGAGGGTGATAGTTCCTTATGAGAAAACTTAGGGATCATATCCACATGTCGAATTAAAAGAGATTTGAAACGTTTGTCGCTGATACAGAAAAATTTATAATCATCTCTACAAATCTTATTTTATTAACTATGCAAACAATCACGAAACAACAAAGTAAAAATTTGAGTGTTGTTATTGTAACTTGGTTTATGATAGTACCCACGTCTTTTCTCCTTCTTGTGTTTGGTTCAAAAACATACTCCCTCGGTCGGTATATATAAACTTCTCATTTCTTCTTTGACAACTACTTTTTAATTTTTAATTTTAATTTTCATTATTTGTATATTAAATATATTATTTTTCTTTTCACATCACACCATTTTTACTATAACCAATGTTTTAAAAAACGATTGAGGCTAGCCTCAATTCAATACTATAAAAAAATGCCTCAAAAGTGTACGCCGTTGCTGTTGAATACAAGGCGTGCGCCTCGATTAACCAAGGTGGTTCGAGGCTATTTGAGGCTTGTCAATGCAGCAGCCTCAATTACGAGACCTAAAATTTGCGCGCATATTCTAACTTGTTGCTGAAGCAGCGTGATTCTTCTTCCCTTAGAGTAGTGTGATTCTTCTCTCCTTGACGGCACTGTCTTTCCCCTTGAGCAGCGCCATGCAGTTCTTCTTAAGAGGCGTTGCAACTCCGACATATATGTATATACATTGTAGGTTCTTAATATTATAATAGTGTGCAATGATAGTTTAATAATATAATAATAAATAATGACAGTTTAATAATATAATAATAATGGGGATGACACTGACAGTTAACATTATACTGATGAACTACGAGTCTACGAGTAACTTAATGGTATTTTGTCAAGTTTTTATAAATTATTTAAATAATTTGTGGTATTTGATATTACTATTATACACACACACACATATATATATATATATATATAAAATATTTAGTTTACACCTCAGTTCCTTCGTCTTACTTCGAATCGATTCTTATGCCTCGATGTAATATAAAAAAATGCGTCGGTTCCCGAATTAGTTTTTTAAAACATTAACTATAACTATTATTTTAATATATTTTATTTTATATGCTCAAATCTTAAAAAAAATTATTGTGAGTCCGGCAATTTTTTTTATTAGATAATCTACTTATTGACCCCAAAAGATCTATTTATTATAAATTCCTGATCAGGAATAAAATATCTCTTTTCAAAATAATAAAAAAAAATGAGTTAGTCAATATGCAAAAAAAAAAAAGCATTCTCCAACAAAAATTATTAATAATATAAAATTAATATTATTATTTATATTTTTATTTATAGTATAATATTATATTAATATACCGTGATTTATATTTATAAATTTAATAATATGAGTAAAAATATATTACAATCTTAATTTTATATCGTAAATAAATTTCATAACAGATTTGTTGGGATAAAAAAACACATACACCATGATAGAACACGCACTAAATAGTATTTTCATCAGGACCGAGAAATAATAGTCATAGGAGTAAAGATCATATTCATGGTTAAAAAGGGGTTTTGTACTTCTTTTTTTTTCGAAAAAGAAAAAAGAAAAAAGAGGGGGTTTTGTACAGTAGGGCCATACGTCGTCTCTCATAAGCCCCTACCCCCACAACGCACACAGTAATTAAAAAATTAAACCTAATATATATATATATGTCTGTACGTGTGGTTATATATGCACAATAGAGAGAAGAAGGGATTTTAATGTGAGAATTAGTTGAGAAGTAGAAGAAGGAGAAATCAGAAAATTTGGTTTATAGTATTTGTTTTTGGGTCTGATGATCTTTCAGTTGTATCAAGACTTTAGACCGGCGAGTAGTATACTGATGTCTGATTCTGTATCCTTTCTTGATTTCCTGCTATAAAAGGTGAAAATCCGTTTTTCCATATAATCTTCCCCCCCTATCAGAATTCTTTATTGCCCCCTTTTCTCCCTTTTCAAGAACAAGGGTCCCTCTCTCTCTCTCTCTCTCTCTCTCTCTCCTAGTTCCTATGCCTCCCCTACATTGACAAAATTGCTACCTTTGTCAACTCTCTCCATAAATAGGTACAATTCGTAGCCCGCGTATTTATGACAGGCTTGAAACGAAAATGTTTTGTAATCTTCAGTTTTTTAAGCCTTTCATTTCCCTTCTTTGACAGCGTCCTAGAGATTTTTTTTATGAAGTTCCATTGGATTCTTTGAGGACGTGGGATTCTCGATTTCAACATAACGAAATTGGAAAGGTTGCACCTCTGATTCAGTAAGTTCTTCAGATCTGAATTATTGCAAAAACTTAGTTTTATTTTGTTGAATCAGTTAAAGGGATGTTGATTTAGGAGATATCTTGCTCTCTTTGTCGTTTTAAATCTTTGTTGAGATCTAAAATTGCCCCAAAGTTTCAATCTTTAGATTCTTGCTGTGAAATGAAATTTGAATGGTAGGCTGAAGATGGATCAGAGATGAATAAATTATTTTTGTTCCTATTGTTTGTAACAATTTTAGAACCTATTACACTTGTTATAGCTTGAATTTGAACAATGTGGCCGTTTTTTTTCCCGATTTGAATTTCCTTTGCTGTTTACTATTACTGTAAGATAGGCATGATTTTATTGTTATGAATTATTACATCCCATTTATGTGATTTTCCCCCATTTGTTCAGGTTATCTTTTGACTATGATAGCCTTTTCAAGAATGCAAGGAGTTCCGGATTACAGTAGATGGATTGATGGTAAATATGGAATCTCATGAAGGTAGCTCTAGATTCTTCTCCGCAAACCAAACGCCCCTCAATTCTCCAAAGTGGGAGCTGAAAATGGATTCCCTCGAAACATATTGGGGAGATGCTGACTCGGAATCTTTAACCAGCTTTCGATTAACTTTACCAGATGTGAACCCTGGTGCAGCGGCTAGTACCTCAATGAAGATGGTAAATGACTATTCTAGACACAAGGGTAAGGGCAAGAAGATAGGGAGATTACTTGAAATCTCACCTACATCAGCTTCCTTCTATTCGAACAGCTTAAGAAGTATCGACGTGTACATAGGTTTCCATGGGCGTAAGCCATTATTGATGAGGTTTGTGAATTGGCTTCGTGCTGAGCTGGAGGTACAAGGGTTGAGTTGCTTTGTGACGGATAGAGCCAGGTGTCGGAACTCACGTAAGCATAACATTGTTGAGAAGGCTATAGATGGTTGTACTTTTGGTGTTGTAATCTTGACTAAAAAGTCGTTTAGAAACCCGTATACAATAGAGGAGCTGAAGTTCTTCTCGAGCAAGAAGAATTTGGTTCCTGTGTACTTTGACTTGGGTCCGGAGGACTGTCTGGTAAGAGATATTATAGAGAAACGAGGTGAGATTTGGGAGAAATACGGGGGTGAGCTTTGGGTGTTGTACGGTGGGGTTGAGAAGGAATGGAGAGAAGGGGTGAGTGCTCTTTCTTGTGTTGATGAGTGGAAATTGGAAGCTAATGACGGTAGGTGGAGGGATTGTGTGTTGAGGGCTGTCACTCTTTTGGCTTTAAGGTTGGGAAGGAGAAGTGTTGTTGATAGACTCAGTAAGTGGAGTGAGAAAGCAGAGAAAGAGGAGTTCCCTTTTCCAAGAAATGAGAATTTTGTTGGGAGGAAAAGGGAATTGAATGAGCTTGAATTCATGCTTTTTGGAGATGTTTGTGGAGATGCTGAAAAGGACTACTTCCAGCTGAAGGCTGGAGCGAAACGAAAGAACTTCGCGATTGAAAAACGAAGAAAGGGGAAAGAACCGTTTGTATGGAAGGAGTCTGAGAAGGAAATTGAAATGCAGAATGCACCAAAGTTGTCATCTAGGAGAAGAAGATCGACGAAAATAGTGTATGGGAAGGGAATTGCGTGTGTATCAGGAGAGGCAGGGATTGGGAAAACCGAGCTGCTTTTAGAGTATGCTTATCATTTCCATCAGAGGTACAAAATGGTGTTATGGATAGGAGGAGAATCCCGATACATTCGTCAAAACTATCTAAACTTATGGTCATTCTTGGAGATTGATGTTGGGGTTGAAACCTGTGCTGAAAAAAGTCGAACGAAGAGCTTCGAAGAACAAGAGGAAGCCACCATAGCGAGAGTTCGAAAAGAGCTCATGAGAAACATTCCATTTTTAGTAATCATAGACAATTTGGAAAGTGAAAAAGATTGGTGGGATCACAAGCTCGTGATGGATTTACTTCCCCGTTTTGGTGCAGAAACACACGTGATCATATCCACTCGTCTCCCTCGTGTGATGAATCTTGAGCCGTTGAAACTCTCTTTCCTATCTGGGGTTGAAGCAATGTCTTTAATGCAGGGAGGAGTACTCAAAGATCAATCAGTTACAGAAATTGATGCTTTACGGGCTATTGAAGAAAAACTTGGGAGGCTAACTCTAGGCCTTGCTATAATCGGAGCAATTCTTTCCGAGCTTCCTATTACTCCAAGTAGACTCTTGGATACTATAAACAGAATGCCTTCGAGGGATATCACGTGGAGTGGGCGCGAAAATCACTCTTTAAGACGGAACACTTTCCTTTTACAGCTTCTGGAAGTTTGCTTCTCCATATTCGACCATGCTGACAGGTCGGGTCGCTTGGCTACACGTATGGTTCTAGCGAGTGGGTGGTTTGCACCCGCCCCAATACCCATAAAAATACTTGCTCTAGCTGCATATAATATACCCGAGAAAGACCACCCTCGTAGGCTATGGAGAAAAATAATGCACTCATTGATGTGCGTAAAATACGCACGAAGATCAGAAGCCGAAGCTTCTTCACTACTGGTGAGATTCAACTTAGCAAGAAGCTGCACAAAAGAAGGCTGCATTAATTTCAGCCATCTGGTCAAGCTCTACGCTCGTAAACGGAGGATCACGGGAGTTCCTCAGGCGATGGTACGGGCCGTGATCACCCGTGGTGCGCTGCACCACACAGATCACATCTGGGCCGCTTGTTTTCTCCTCCTGGGGTTTGGAAAAGACCCGATTGTGGTGGAGCTCAAAGTGTCGGAGCTCATATTTCTGGTGAAAGAAGTCGCTCTGCCTCTCGCTGTAAAGACGTTTATAACCTATTCTCGGTGCAGCGCTGCTCTGGAGCTGCTCCGCCTCTGCACTGATGCGCTTGAAGCGGCTGATCAGGCGTTTGTGACACCTGTCGAGAAGTGGTTGGACAAGTCGATGTGCTGGAAAACGATCCAGACGAAGGCCCAGATGAATCCGTACCTGTGGCAAGAACTGGCCTTGACTAGAGCTACTGTTTTGGAAGTGAGGGCAAAGCTGATGGGGAGAGGGGGGCAGTTCGATATAGGGGACGATTTGATTAGAAAGGCCATTTATATTAGGACTTCAATTTGTGGGGAAGATCATCCTCTTACTGTTTCTGCTCAAGAAACTCTTGCCAAACTCACTAGATTGAGTGCTAATGTTCAGAATAATCCTTCGTTATAAGTTACTCATTTTGGTTTAGCATAGATTAGAATAGGGTTATAGCGGGAAATTTTTTGGTAAGATGCTTTATAATACTATGAGATTTTTTGTATGCCATTATTTTAGCAATTCATCCATTGTGGATTCAATGCAGGATTGCTCTTATGTGAAACAGTTTAATCGTATAATTGGTTATTTATTATCATTTTAGAGATAAATTTTTTGGTGTTGTTTGGCTATTTTGTGCTAGATTCCTGTTAAAAGTTTATTCAATGTGGCAGCCATGATTGCAGGCTTTCAATCGAGCTGGTAGTAAATCGGGAAATATAGGTGTTGAAGGAGCATTGACAGACTATTGCCAGATTTTCTCTGGATTGCTTACACATAGGGTGTTGGCCATATGGTTCTCCCAATTGCATTATTTCGTGTGGATATAATTGGAGTTTATGCTGATGTTGGGCTCTGTACCACCGGGCTGCGCTCTGCTCTGTAAGAAACCTACCACCGGGCTGCGCTCTGCATCAAGCCATATTGCAGATATATAGCCAATTGATTTTGATGAAGGTAGTTAACTTCTCTTGTTTTTTTCTTTTTGTCACGTTAATTTTGTCTAACAGACTTTATTCGACCAAGTTCTGATGGTGTTGATCGCCTTTTTCTGGGACCAAACCTGCTTCGATTATTACCTGAATTGTCGCATCTCTTTTATTTGTGGGGAAGATAATCCTCTTGTTGAACTCACTGATTGAATGCTAATGTTCACAACAATCCTCCCTGTGGATGTTCATTTTTGTTCAGCAGAGTTTAGGAGATGCTTTACAATAACATGAGATTTCCTTTGTATGTTATCTTTAAGTTATTTTAGCAATTCTAGAGTTGGTCTCATGTAAATCAATTTAACAATTTAGGGTTCATTTGGTTCGTAAGATAAAAATATTTATCCGTAAAAAACAATGCGTGTTTTTTATGAATAGATACTTTTATCTTACGAACCAAACATACCCTTATAGTATGTTTTAAAAAAAAAAAAAAAGCATGCAAATTAAACTGGTTTAGGTGGAAATTTGTCCTATATGTAAATAACATGCACTTCTATATTGTGACCCCAAAAATTGGTGCTCATTGTCCATATGTGTTTTCTTTTTAATTAACTTGACAAAAATAGTATAAAAAACATAAGCCTCGTGTAAATAATTATAATTAATTATAATATTTAACATTTTAAAAATATTACTCCATTTGTCTAATTTTATGAATTATATTTTGTTTTATAGAGTTTTAAAGAAATGTCTATATTATATGTAAAAGTAAATTGAATTGTAGATTAATAGGATAGAATATTATTTGTTTGAAAAATATAACTAATTTTATTTGATAGACTTACATGGAAAATATATTTAGTAAAAATTGGATGGATTAGGAAGTATAAATAGACAAATTTTCAGGTTTTGAGCATTGCGGGTGGCAGGAACATCACGTATAAGTTGGCAGTTAGTTGAGTATTAGCTAATGATTAATCCGTACATAGAAAAGGAAAATCAAAGATCGATTGTAAAAGACAAATAATTAGTTGGTTTTACACAATTTGAAGATGAATTTGAAAAAGTGTGTAATGATTGAAATTTGACAATGCCTTTTGGAATATTAAAATTATTATACTAATTGAGAATGTATAGTGAAATATTTCATTTGGTCTAAAATTCCATCTAGTGGGGACAACCTTAAAGAATGTTTGGAGACCTATGAAAGAGCCTAGGCCAACAAGTGAACTTTGACAAATCAGCCATATCCTTTAGCCTCAATACGAACACGACATATAAGGACCAACTACTACAAGCCCTTCGGATGAAACCCACTCAAGGTTATGCTCTATATCTGGGCCTCCCAACCTTTTCACTAAGAGAGAAAAGACACCAGTTCCAATATTTAAGGGAAGATTATTCAAGAAACTCCAAAGCTGGAAGAGTGTTGATCTATCTGAGGGAGGGAAAGAGGTTCTCATTAAAGTTGTTCTTCAAGCGATCCCTACGTATACAATGTCATGTTTCCGTATTTCTTTTACAATATGCCATGACACGGAGAGGTTGATAACAAGGTTTTGGTGGGCAATTCAAGAATGAGTAGGGGTCTGCACTAGATGTCTTGGGAGTAAAATGACGAAAAAGAAGGGTGACGGAGGATTGGGTTTTAGAAACTTGTCCCTTTTCAACAAAGTTTTATTAGTAAAGCAGGTTTAGAGGCTGATTGTGAAACCAAGCTCTTTAGTTGCAACACTCGTTAAAGCTAGATACTTCAAACACATTGACATTATGGAGGCTAGAATTGGAGCAAATCCATCATTCATTTGGAGGTCACTTATGTGGAGTAAAGATTTATTGGAGAGGGGTTTAAGATGGAGAATTTCTGATTGAGAAAATATTGAGATATATAAGCAAAGATGGATTCCAAAGCTCTATCAAGGAAAGATTAAGTCGAGAATAGCAATCGGATCTACTGTTGCTAGGTTCATTACCACCCAAGGGAGTTGGGATGAATATCTTATAAGAAGAACCTTTCTTTCTTTCGAGGTCGACGCAATACTTCAAATCCCTATTGTCAATGAGGAAGACGGTGGTATGAGGTATTGGACCTATGACAAAAGAGACTTGTACTTTGCAAAATCCTGCTATCATTTAGCCGTAAAAGAGAAGCGTATAGCAAGTGACGAGTGTGGAACTTCCTTAACGGGAATATTGAATGAGTTTTGGCGTCGCATATGGAAACTGTCCATCATAACAAAGGTTCGTATTTTTATATGGAAGGTTGTTAGAGATTGCATAAAGGCATAAACAAATCTTGCAAAACGTCATGTGCACTGAGGTGTGTTTTATGTGGAAGTGTAACGTCTACTACTGCCCATGTTCTCTTCTCATCCAGATGGGTTAGAGAGAATTGAAAAAGACTGGGGATTTGGGACGTTTGTAAAAAAGGGGACGGGACACAAGCTAAAGATATATTGAAATTCTTGTTATCTTTTAAAGATCGTTCCCTCACGAAAAGCGTGGCAATGGTTGCATGGGGAATTCGGAAGAAAAAGTGTAGATTGTTGCATAACCTCGCTGAAAATGACCTGCCAAAGCATCAAATGGTGAAGATAGATGGATTTTGGGCCATCAGCTTCCTTCATAGTTTTAAACTATGCAGCAACCAACTAGGTGCAATCATGAATCCGAACCTAGAGCGGAAGCATACACACACAATGGCTGATGATTGGCAGGGGTAGGTCATTAAGGTCGATGCAAGTTTCAATGAAGAAGAAAGAATGACATCAACAGGTGCAGCTATATTTAATGAGAAAACAGTTTGGTGGCTGCACATGGAAGGAAAATAGAGTTTTCGGGATTGGTTTTAGGAGCAGAGTTGAAGGCAATATTGGAAGGTATTCAGTGGGGAATGAGGATCGGAAGGACAAATTTTATTATTTAATCGGATTTCCTTGAAGCGGTTGGATGGGTAAACAAAAGGAACCAATGTAGAAGCCCAGAAGGTGCAACTTTAAATCAAATTTGGAAGGAGGGATGGAGAATGACTTAGTGTGGGGCATTTACCATATTCCGAGAACTATTAACAAAGTTGCATATGTAGTGGCGAGAGATGCAAGGAAGACTTCTACTCCCCTTGTTTGGAGAGAAGATCAAATCCCGATATGGGTTAGGAACATAGCTTAAGTGTTGTAAGAGTCTCTGATCTTGTATTAGCTATTTCTTTTCAAAAAATCACATTTCATCCACCAACATCCCTAACCAAACAAACCCTTAGACATTCATTTAAAAAAAAAAAACTTTTTACACAAAAATTTGTGTACACTTAGGCATCATGTACTTATATTTTAAGTTTAATTATGATTTTTTTTAAAAGACTGTACTGTATAATTAATGATTTATTTTTTGGGTATTACTAAATTGTTCTTCGAATAATATTAACTTATTCTTCAGGTATTACTTAGATTTGAAAGAGTTTCATGCTCTGATTAGTTTTATTTTGAAGTATTCTGGTTGATTTTTAACAGCACGTCAACACTACATCAAACGCATACATGTCTGTTTTTCGAGTTAAAAGTAAGTATATGGATTAAAATGAAGTGAGTAATATTTTTTTATTTTCATAAAAATTTAAAAATGATTTACACAAGAAATCACACAATTAATATTTTTTCAACACCAATCAAAGCATGAAACCATCTCAAGTTTCTCTGGCTTTCATACTTCTCGACTTCTTCATCATATTCAACGTCGGTATTACTCATTTAATTAGAAACTTATGAAGAATATCACCTTTTAAGTCAATTTATAGTCTTCTTATGTAAAAAACTATAAATTTGATTATATATTTTCCTTATAGTTACTTGAAAAGTACAAAAATTTTATTTTTTAAGAATTAGTAATACATAATTTGTCTAATAATAACATATATTTGTCTATATTGTAACATAAACTGAGAGTGAAAACCTAAAATTTGCATCTTGCTTGAACTTTGGAAAAAAAATGTCCAGATTCGATCCGACCCGGTTTAGACCCGTGAATTTTTCAAATATGGAGATAATTTAAAATACCCATTTTCAACTTAAAAAAATTTATTTTACCCACTTCAAATATAAATAATTTTTTCTATCTATTTTCAATGTTAAACAATTTTTTTAAACATATGACCCACAAACATCATCATCTAATTATTGCACCCCACCCCACCCCACTCCACTCAATTTGATATTCATATCATTTAATATTATCAAATATTGTATAATAATAAATAATACAATAAAATTTTAAAACATATAGTTTTAATAAATTAACTAACTATAATATTTTTATTATAGATATGTGATTATTTGAATTTTTTATTTAGACTATTTGGTGTATATTGCTATTAATTAATATATAATATAAGTATTAAATTTTAATGCAAGTTAATGAATATTATAGTTTATAAAAGTATATAAAAATATTTAATTTGTGATGTTTGAAAATATATCTTTTAAAATTTAATTAACACGAGAGCACTATCCACATCAAAATTTTAAATTTTCTACCAAATTGTCTTCATAAAAATTTAATTATAAATTTTAAATTTTATGAATCGCGTATCGATTCAGTGATTTATTAATAAGTTTTTTCATAAAAAAATACTAATTGAAAAATGCACTCTAATATTTAATATACAAACCCCCTCTCTTTATTTTTATTTATTTGCCCATTAAATAGTTAATAAAGTCAAACCTACCCATTTTATAACTGTATATAGGTCTTATATTATAAATTGAGTATAAAAGATTTTTTTAAAGTAGATGTGAGTAAAATAATTTTTTATAAGTTGAAAATGAGTATATTATGGTATTCTCACTTTCAAATATGTATAATTTTACGGTAGAATATTCTATTTAAGTGTTGCTCTTAAAAAATTATATTTTATAGACACTAATGGAAAGAAATGAACGGTACATAATAAAGATGAGTAGGTCTCTTGTGAACTCGAGTTCACATGAATTAGTATAACTGGTATGTGTAATTACTATCACTATTATTTCTATTTACTATCACTATTATAAAAATATACTTAATTTTTAACAGTAAAAATGTATATGCATAACAATGATAATGTATACATATGACAATGATAATTGAGAATCCGAGTTCATCATACAAGTTTTTATCAATAAAGATTAGATGTTGGATGAATTCAATTTAAAATTAGGATAATATTGGATGGATGAATTCAATTTAAAATTAGGATAAAATTGGATAGAATTTGAATATTTTAAAATAGAGAATTTTGAAGAAACTGTTGATAATAATTAAGAGAGAATTTTATTAAGGGTGTCACTATTCACACCCAAATTTCTCTAAACATACCCCAATTAATAAATATACTTAATTTAAAATAAAAATATAATTTAAATAAAAATAGAATATGTTTAGTATTTTAAATTATTTTTTCATTTTAAATTGATTATATTTATTAATGGGGAATATTTAGAAGAATTTGGGGTATGAATAGTCCCACCACACCCCAATTCTCACAAAATATGACTGTCTTTCAATTTCAAAAAATAAGAAATCAATCCTCTTTAATTGCAAAACCTAATAGCTTTCTACTTTCCATGAAATTACATGATTTCGATAATTTTCTCCGACCCTCACCATTAATACAAATTTCCCAAATATAATGACAGCTGGTTTACAAGACAATCATCTCTGCTATAAAAGCCTACCTGAGATTTCGAGGTTTTTCTGCATTTCATCGACCAGGTACATGGGATTCAAGCTCCATCGCCGCCGAAGCCGGAAATAAGGTGCAGTTATCAACTTTTTTTTTTTTTTAAATTTTTTTAATACTTATAAATGGCCACATTTCTTATGTAAACTTTTGTGTGAGGCTGCATGTGTTGCTTTTCTGTTTCATTAGCATTTGACGATTTTATGTTTGAGTGATTTACTGTTATGTGCAATTTATGATTCCCAGATGAGTAGAAAGGAATCCAGGGAAGTGTTGGAGGTGAGAGAAGTAGGAGTTAATGAAGGAGTAGGTATAATGAGAAACGAAAATGATGATGCAGATGGAGCTGCTAGTTATGGAAATGCTAACAAGAGCTTCAATTTTGATCTCGATTTTCCGATAGAGAAATATCATTTTGGTTCACATAAGGAAAGACTAAGGAGTTTGTTTGATCAAGTTCTTGTTGATTTTCTGAGAGATGAGTGTGGTAGGAAATGCATTAGGCCTATTCCAGCATTGTGTAGTAATGGGCGGCCCATTGATCTGTTTAGGCTTTTTTGGTTAGTCAGGAAATTAGGTGGATATGAAACCGTCTCAAGGTATAACTTGTGGGGCTTTGTTTGTGAAGAATGTCGATTAGGCTCGGGGATGACTGCACCCACTAAGTTGATTTATATGAAATACTTGAATGATCTGGACCAATGGCTACGAAGAGTGTTTAGCAAGAGAGTTTTAGAGAATGATTATAATGGATTTGTCCAGAATTTGGATTCATTGTCATTGGAGTTGGAAATTAGGTTTAGAGGTTTGTTACAGAATGGGCAAAAGCAAGAGGAACGAGATAAATATAGTGAGTTCTTTAAAGATTCTAGGGAAGGAGTTACTCTGGATATTGATGATCCATCTCAGCTGTCATCTGGAAGGGTTGATCAAGATATCATTAATGATAATATTGCTGCATCAGCCAAGACGGTAGTAGAAAAAAAAGGAAAAGAAGTAAATGGTTTTTCTGAAGGACAAACTGATGCTGGCATCGAAAACTCTTATAATGAGGAAAGTGGTGAAATCGTGGCTTCAGCTGTAAAAGTCCTTGAGAAAGTTATTGATAAAATCCTCAATTGTGAAGAAAGTGTTGCTGCTGCTGTTGATGATGATGATGACAATGGAAGAATCTCAGTTGTAGACAAAAATGTTGCTTGTATGTCAGCCAAAAAAGCTGTTCAGAAAATCATTAAGAAGAAACTTGATCATTCTGAAAAAAGTACTAATAATGAAGAGGGATTAGGTGGGCCCCAGAGCCTTGATGTGATTAAGCCCGGAGATGATGTAGGAAATGTTCGAAAGCGAAAACGAGAATTTCATTCCTTTTCAGAAACGCTGAGCTGGCTGATCCACGTTGCAAAACATTCAGATGATCCTTCAGTTGGGTTAATACCAGAAAGTTCCAAATGGAGTGATAATGGGAATGAGGAGTTATGGGCTCATGCCCTGCAAATTCGAGAAGCATTGTTGATAAGAAGGCCTGCTGATAAAACTGAAGTTCTCTTGAAGGTAAATGCTTTATTTCTTATTAGATATATTTCAATAATTGGATTTGCACCATATACATTTACTAAACAGCACCTGAAATCTATTATACTGATTGCAATTCTCAAAGTAACCACGTGTCAATTGGGAATGTAGATTATGTTATGTGTCAGTCTGTTGTCTTCGCAAATGTAGATTATGTTATGTGTCAATCTGGTATTTTCATTTTCTTTATCTTGGTAATTCAGAACATCATTAAAAAGGTTTAATGGTTTACATGACGCAGAGACATCATCTGTCATATTCATATTCATAATATGGAGTAATGGAGGACTTGAATTTTATGAGAATATACATATAAAAATTCACATGGTCCAAATCATAATTAACTGGATTGTGTTCGATCCGGGCTGCAGGTGCAGTTGACTGGACTTTGAAAATGAAATGTTGTAGATTATAATAGAGTTTTTTTAACATTTGTCTTTTGCTTTAAAGGGAAGTAAGTCTGGTTTTAAACCACAAGCTAGAATGGTTTCTTCCCTTCTCAAGGCAATCTATTATGAGGTGTTAGTTTTATAATCATTTTTTTAGAACTCAAATATATTTTCTGACCATTTATCTTATAATTTCCAACACATGTACTTCATATCTTATGGAAAAGATTTCAGCTCCAATGATACTCAACCCATTGTGTTCTGCAACTTGATACAAATAATATTTACGGAAAAAATAAATTGTTTGGGCTAAGGTGACACTCTGGTTGGTCGAACACTTGACCAAAAAAGAAAAGGTTGGAGGCGGTTGATAAAATGGTGCTGTTGCTTCTTCTTCTGATTTATTTGATTTTGTATTTTAAAACTTTAGCTTGATGTTAGAAGCTTGTAGGGTGGTTATAGCAGAATTAGAAAGGATAATGAAGAATTTTGAATTTTGACGAGGGTATTCTAGTCTCGTCATCTGGGGCTATTTTTTTACCAAAACTTTTGCTGGTGAATCGATAAAAAAAAAGTGTGCAAATATCAGCACCCATTTAAATTTCACTTTTATTTGGCTTATGATCTTTGATATCTTTCTTCTAATATGATTTTTTTTTTATTTGGACCAGGATCAGCAGAAGAAGCCATGGATGCATCCTTCAATGTATGAGGATGATATTGTTGATCCTCGATCTACAGGAAAACTAAGATTCAGCAAGAGGATACCTTCTTCAACAAAACATCGCTTGTGTTCATGCTGCAATTCAAATTCAGCCCATCAAAATAAAGAAATGATTCAGGCAGGTGTGGTTAGCCCGAAAGCATCAACAAAAATAGTTGACATAGATGCTGAGAATCTACCTTCAAATAATAATGATCAGAACTCATCAGCTCCAGTGAAGAAAGTTTCAGTGGGCCCTCAATTTCAAGCTGAAGTCCCTGAGTGGATGGGTGTGCCCATTGATAGTGATTCCAAATGGCTGGGTACAACAATGTGGCCTCCAAAAGATGGCAAGGGAAACTCCATGGATCCAATCAGGCAGAGAACACATCATATCTGCAATTGCCCATTTCCAAATTCTGTAGAATGTGTTAGATTTCATATTGCCGAGAGTAGGTTTAAGCTGAAGCAAGAAATCGGTGTAAAACTGTTCTACCATTGGCAATTCAATCGCATGGGGGAGGAGGTTTCACTTTCTTGGACAGAAGAAGAGGAACAGATGTTCAAGGATAAGATGAGGTCATATTCTGCTTTTCCAAAAAAGTTTTGGAAAAACTCTTGGAGGTTTCTACCTTCCAAAACAAGGGAGAAGCTAGTTAGCTACTACTTTAATGTTTATCTTATCCAGCGTAGAAGTTATCAAAACCGTGTTACTCCAAAAAACATTGATAGTGATGATGATGAAAAAGAATGTGGGGCCATAGGTGGCAGATTTGGACATAATGCACTTATTATTCCTGGATCAAAATCAATCTCTTGTGTCCTGAATGAGCAGTCCAACGAATTCGTCTAGTCATATCACAAGGTTTGTGCTCTTTCCAGTTTTAGATACATTACTGCCCCTTTTTTAGTATTCAGTAATTTGCAGATTATAACAAACTGCTGTATATTTAAAATAGGTATTAGGTGCTTTACTAAACAATATTAGTTGGTTAGTATTAGTGTGCAACTGGAGCACCCATGTGTTACTCTTTCTAAAAAAAGATTATCAATTTATTATTTCTTAATTTGCAGATCTTGTCCTTCATAAACAAACTACATGCATAGATTTGGTCGTTGAAGAAGTTATTGTAAAATGACAGAAGTGGTGGATCATCCTGAAGTTTTATGGTAAGAGCAACAATTTTGAAGTAGCTTGTTGGTCAACCATGAATGCACTCGTAGTGATGCTAAATCCCTGGTACTGTATTTTTATATGTGTTTTGTCTGTGATACAGAGGAGGCATCTCGTTTAGATGTTACCTCTCATGTTAAAACTACATCAACTGTTGCTTTTCTTTCTTCCTGAAAACACTATTTCAGGTTATGGTGTTCTCTTTGTGTTTGCGTTTTACTGTGTTTTTTCGTTCGACATTTTTGTTGCAGCCTAATGGTGGTTTGCTTTATTGTTTTTGTCAACAACAATTTGCATTGGCCTAGCAAGTTTTAACTTGAGAATTGGGAGATAAGCTATGTTTTATATGGTGTGCTCAAGCCTTTTTTTTTTTTTATCGCTAAATGTATGTGCTCAAGCATTTAGTTTGTATATTGAGTAATACTTTTCAATATATAAATTAATATTTTTATCATATAATCTAATACTTTTCTGCCCCTTTTCAAGACAATTGCTTCCCCGGAAGAAAAAATCTGACTTGGGCAAAAAAATTTAATTTTTAACTTCAGAAAAAAAAAAAGTTAAAATTGCATTAGGTGTACCGTAAACTTAATAGTGTACAAGTGATATCTAGGAAGTTATTTGTTTGGAGTAATTATAATGAAATAATATATAGTCATTTCGAATCATTTCTCATGAAATAGATCTTGCATGAGACGATCTAAGGCCTAAGGGTGAGATGGAATATAATTAGATATTTAACTTTTTAAATAGAATAGATATTAATTTGTAAATTGTCTAAACCATGAAAGTGGGTCACATAAGAATTTACCTTCCTCATAATCCTCTGCCCAAACTTGATCACTAATTAAGAATATACACAGTAGGATATTAAGGTAAAACATGATGGGTGAGCCAGTCAAAATTAACTGATAAAAAATTAAGAATTTGTGGGTGAATGAATAATGATAAAAATTTGTGTGAAAAATTAGTATAAATAATAATATTTTCTTTCAAAATTAAATGTTAAAAGAATTAAGGAGCCGCTTGGTTGGGGGTAACGAGGGTGGGGAATGTGAATGAACGAAGATTATTGAGGATTCGTTCTTATTAGTAGTGTTTGGTATTATTTACTGTACATGAATAAAATCATAAAAATATGTTAAAAAAAAATAATCACTAACTATACAGTGATTACCCCTTAATGATACCCATTATCATTATCATTTTAAATTTATACCAAACGTCCCTAAAAGTAGTAAATGAATGATTTAGGATAAATGTCTAAGAGTGAGGTGGTTTACAAATTAGCACAAGTTAATGCTCGTTTCTTCTTTAGTGTTAAAAAATATCATTCTCAATTCATGATTTGTTTCATTATGAGATGGTTTCATCCACGGCACACTCATGAATAAATCACCATTTATGCCACATGAGAGTTCTTGTAGGATGTTATTCCTCTATTTTATTTCTGATTTGATACAATTTTCTGGTACATGTGTGTTCCTTCGGCATAAATGGATGACTATTTACTCTTCTTTTTTTTTTTTTTGGAAAAGTTCAATTGGATTTTTAACTTGCTTGAGATTTTGAGATGACTTGCGTTTTTTTGTACAAAGTCGATAATGTTGGAGGATATATTTTCAAAAACGATTTTAAAAGCTGGCATCCCACATGGCAAAGATAGTGGCTTCGTCAGTCAAGAAGTACTCACTCTGTCCCGCAGGAATTTGCACACTTTCTTTATTTGGACGTTCCACACAAATTTGCACACTACTAAAAAAGGAAGCATTGATTTACGTGCACACTCATAAACCTTTACACATATTTACCCATATACCACTATTTTATATATAAAATTATTTTTTCTTAAAAAATGTGCCGCCCCGTAGGGTGCAAATTCCTACGGGACGGAGGGAGTATTAAATTTGGTTGGAAAATACATCAGTAATTCGAATTGCAAAATTTTAGAAAGCTATAAATCAAATCGCAGAGGAAAAGAAATACTATGTTGTAATTGATAAACATTGTTTTTGCAATTAACCATTTTCTATAAGCAAAAAACTTGTATCAATTGTCACTGTTATGTGTTTATATTATTACTGTTATGTATATTCACTATCATTGTTAAAAAATCAAGTATATTTTTATATCAAGTATATTTTTATATCAGTGATAATATATATGAATAACAGTGATAGTAATTACATATAACAGTGATACGAGTTCATGTGAGAATTTTAAAAATCTACTGAAATTTTATAATCTAGTGTATGTTTGTTTTGCAATTTAAGTAGAGTGAGATTTAATTTTATGGGTAAAAGTGAATGATATTATTAAATTGACAAAAACTTGTATGAACCCGAGTTCACTGTAAACTCGGATTATAAAAAATTAAGTATATCTTTATAACAACGATAATATATATGAATGACAGTAATAGTAATACAAGTTTATGTGAACTCGAGTTTACAAGAGACCTACTCTATTATATTACTCTTGGAGAGTGGTTGTAACGATTGAATAATTAAATACTCATTAATGTTTTTATAGACATTTTAGGATGTGAAAACCCAATATACAAATATCAAAATAGAACAATATTTAAATTTTGAAATTGTAAATTTGAATTTCACATTTCCAACATCCCCTTGGGGGTTAAAATTTATAGGGTTTGGGAGAGTTGTCGTTCTCACTCACAGAAGTTGATGCCAATTTGTGCTTTGATGTCAAATTTGTTTGTCAACTAGTACTATTGGGGGTTCTGATCGTGCTAATTAGGTTTAACAAACTTAATGTTGATGCAATTTTTTTTAGGGATACATTAGAAATAGGATTGAGTATGATTTTAAGAGATGAAAGAGGTGTGGGTAAAATTTCGGTAGTCCCAGAATGTATACTATATGAACATATGTGTGATATTGCAAAATAAAATATGTATTACTACATCTTTAAAAATTAATTTGCTGTACTTTTAAAGTAACTATAAGGATAATATATATTTTTATAAGAACAAATATGTGTTTCTTAATTTTTTTTTATTTTTTTTATTAATTTTATGTTGATAATATGTTGTTAATGTAATAATACCTTATATGTATTACTATCTCGGTAGTCCCAGAATGTATACTACATGAATATATGTGTGTTACTGTAAGACAAAATGTGTGTTATTATATCTTAAAAAATTAATTTGTTGTACTTTTAAAGTAACTATAAGGATAATATGTATTTTTATCAGAACAAATATGTGTTTCTTAATTTTATTTTCATTTTTTTATTGATTTTATGTTGGTAATATGTTGTTAATGTAATAATACCTTACATGTGTTACTATATCTCGGCAGTTCTAAAATGTATACTACATGAACATATGTGTGTTACTATAAGGCAAAATGTGTGTTATTACATCTTAAAAAATTAAAATTTTGTACTTTTAAGGTAATTATAAGGATAATATGTATTTTTACAAGAATAAATATGTGTTTTTTAATTTATTTATTAATTTTATTGATTTTTATGTTGTTAATAATAATATCTTACATGTGTTATTATATCTCGTCAGTCTCAGAATGTATACTACGTGAACATAAAATATTTATTGCTCTTACATTGTATTAAAAAAATTGATTTTTACAAAAACAAATGAATATATATAAAAAAATAACATTTGTTCTTACAGTAGCACACATTTGACCTTATAGTAACATAAATTTATTCATACTGTAGCACCAACTGGGAACGAAAATCCTGAAATTTGAAAATTATTCAAATTCGATCCGACCCGATCAAAATTCGTGAATTTTGTTATTTTGATTTTGTTAACCCGGGAATTTTTGAACGTTTTCATTTTAATAGCAGGATTGCACAATATAATATTACACTAGAGACGCACCCTATAAAGAATAAGCATTTATTTCAACTTTTTCTAATTTCGTTCTTTGGCATGTTCGTGTACATGTCAAGATGTTGCTCATGTCTTGCTAGGGCTACTACAAAATTTCTTAGTTTTTATTATTGGGATAAATTTTTATTTATTGGTCAGTGAGTTATGCTTTTATTTTGGGAAAAAAAATGCAGACTAAATAAATATCTATAATTACTATCTATAATTTCAATCACAAAGTTGTGTTTATTTTTTAAGTTTAATATTCAAAACCCATCATGATGCTTATGAAGCCTCTAATTTTCTAATTTGTTTTATCAGGTCATTTAATTTACTATTTTATTTTTACTTACTTTTTAGAGCCTTTGCAATTTAAAGAAACAAATAAATTTATTTCTGTACATTATTTCGTCGTAAGTATAGAGAAAAATAATAAGATAGATAAAAGTACAAGAGGATAACATTAAAATAAATAAAAATACAAGGAGATAAACTTATTGTAGCATAATTGATCACGAATCCAAGACCCTTAACGACCGATGCTAAACCCAATCCCTCAAGGCCCAAAGCCGAAAGAGGCCTGAAAATGACTAAGACAGGGTAGTTGAGCAGATGACGCCACATAGCCAGAGCGACACCAGAATAAGATCAAGTGTTAATATCATGAGACGTCCGACATTGATGGAATGCGATCCACATTGCCCCAAGCCCACGAGGCCCAATCGAAGTTAAGCCTAAGACCTCGATATCGAAGATGGTTTCCACCAAGTCTAGTCAGAAGATAAGATCAAACTATATATGATATGTAATTATTGTCCCATATTTTATTGGGGTTTTTTTTTTTTTTATAAATATTGTATCTTTTATTTATAGTTATGCAATTATGGTAATTTTCAATGGTTTTATGAAAGTAAGTAAAAAACGTGAATCCAATTCACGATTTTAAAGAAAACATGAACTGGGTTCAACGATATACAAACAACACGTTAAATACGTTAATTGACACATCCTAACTATATTTATTGATTAAATATTAATGATACATTAAATAATATTATTATGAATTAATTAAAAATTTATAATATTAGTATGAATTATTCACTGATTGATAAATTTTTATTGAAGAATTACTTCTTTTTGATTGATAAATTTTACAATATTATTTTGATTGATAAAATTTAAAATTATACTTAATAAAAAAGAATATTTAAAAAACAATCTATTAAGCACATTATTTCTTTTTACATCATTATTTTAAATGTTTCGGATAAAAAATACTTGATTACATAAATACACTTAATATAAAAAGACTTGATAAAACTATTTAATTACACAAATAAATTTTTCTAAGTGTATTTGTGTAATCAAATTTTTTTATCAAGTTTTTCTATATTAAGTGTATTTATATAATTAAAATATAATATTAGTATTTAGTAATTTTGTAATAATATAGACTACTATATGAAGTAATTTCGGGTTATTAATTATCTTATTATATGCATGAATTTAAAATTACAATATTATGTATTAATTCTCCTATATATTAATTTTTATGTTTCAAAAGATATTGTACAATTCACTACGCATTACTCATAAAAACTTTTAATACATCACATTCCACTAATAATTACACACGAAAATATCTTTCACTTAGATTGAACAATGTACTCTCATTAAAAAACTTTTTTATCCATTTGTGAGTTAATTTTATATTGAATATGCATATACACATTAAAATAAAAAAAAAATTAGAAGGAGACATCAAACAAATTGAAATACCAACTATTATTCAAATTACTTGATGTCTCCTTTTACGTACACTCTTTTGGATAAATTGTCAGAGCAAGACGAGTTGATTGTTCAATTGATTTTTATGATCTATTCGATGTGTTATCTAAGATCACTGGATTTGATTTGAATGTGTGACAAATATTTACTGTTATTAATTTATTATTGACTTAAATTTATTAAATATGTGACAGATATTTTCACATTGTGGCAAAATGCTTCTTTTACTGACCAACCTCTTGAAATAGAGTGTCATTTAATTATTCTTTTTGACTAAATATAATTTTAAAATTTACATGCACAATTATTTTTTTAAATAAATACTATAGCACTAAGTGCACAAATTTTAAAAGAGACATATTCATTGAAGTGCAACTTATTTTACTTTTTTAGAATAGTTAATTAGAATTAAGTCTCGATAAAAATAATTCTTCAATAAAAATTTATCATTATCGTTGAATAATTATACTAATATTTTTAAAATTTTATTAATTCATAATATACTATTAAATTTTTTTATTAATGTATCATTAATATTTAGTCAATAAATATTATTAGCATTTATACACAAAAAGAAAATAAAATAATTCATTATTGTATCTTTCTGGAGGGGTGTGTGTGGCAGTGCAAAATGTAAGTAATTTAAGATGTGGGGTGTGGGTGGGGTGTGGGGATGGGAGTAATAAATGGCCGGGGGATTGGGGGGTGGGGGGGGGAGAGGGGTTCCGTAGGATTACATCCCCAAATTGTCAAAAGGTGCAGACTAACGGTGGTGAGAAATCGTTTGTATAACGTGAGTACCGTTCACGTTTCTCTTTGAAATCGTGAATCAAGTTCACGTTTTTACTTATTTACGTAACACCACTGAAAATCACCTTAAATGTATAATAAAAAACAAAATACACAATATTTAAAAAAAAAAAAAACAAATTTTGTTGGTCACTTTTAACAAGTTTTGAGAAAAAGCTTAACAAGTCTGGAAAAGGGGGATTGAATAGATTTGTTTCACTTAAAACTTTTTACAGATTTTTTGCTTATCTCAAAATCAGCTTATGACCAGAAGTCAACTATTTTTAAAAAATTAACTGAAAACAGTTAATTGCGCATTGTACTTTGTGCGGAAACGTTTTGATTTAAAGAAAAATCTTTTTCACTCTTAGAAGTTGTGCACAAACAAGAGATAAATAAAGCAATTATAAATGACAAGAGACAACAATTTATAGTGGTTCGGATCTCAATATCCTATATTCACTCTCCTTTATCCAACTTGGACAAGATGATCTATGTACTCACTTTCTTTGTTTCCTCATATGAGAGTCAGTCTTTCTTACAGAACTAGTGCAATCAAACAACTAGCAATTGACTTCTATAAAGTCTTACAAGTAGAGTTGTCAAAATGGACCCAGCCCGATAGGCCGGCCCGAAAAGCCCGGTTTTAAGGACAGGACGAGCCTGAAAATTATAGGCCCGAAAAGAACCGGGCCTATTTAGCGTGGCTCGGGTTTGGCCCGGTTTTATGGGCCGGCCCGGTAGTTTTTTTTAAAATTTATTTTTTATATAATACTTCTCTTATAAATTTTACTATATTCTTATAAATTATACAATTTTTATTTTGAATTTTTTTCTATTTTATATTCTTTTAAATATTTTATATGTGCATTTTCATTGAAACATTCTCAAAAGATATTTTAAATTAAAAAATATTATCTCAATTAATTAATATGTATTATTAAAAATGTTAATTAGATTATATTGACAATACTTATTTAGAATCTTGATAATGTAACTTTATTTAATTAGAAGTTCATATATTTGTTGGTATGAATTATAATTCAAATTTATTAGAGGGGTGTTGAATTAGTTGTTTAATTTTTATTTTTATGAATGTGTGCTTATAAAGGATTGTTAGAAAATTGTTGTTTGATTTTATTTTTGTATATTAATAGTTTATTAAGGTTTGTTGAATTATAGTTGTTTAAATATTATATAGAAATTTGAGTTTTATTTTAATTATTAAATTATTTTTGACAAATTAAATAAAATTTTATTACTATTTGAGTAGTATTTGTATACAAAGTTACCAATTAATAAGATAAATATAGAAATCAAATGTAATGTTGATATATTAAAATTTATAAAAAAAAAAAAAAAAAAAATCAGGCCGATTTGGCCCGGTAGCTCGGTGGCCCGCCTTGGGCCAGGACGGGCTTAAAAATATGTGGCCCGAAGAGAACCGGCCTGGGCCCGGCCTGGCCCATTTGACAGTCCTACTTACAAGTATGAATATTTGGGTATGAATATGTGTACAAAGTGAGTTTGGCAGCATTTCTGCAAATTTTAATTGTGTGTGTTCTCTATATTTTTCTCCACTTTTGTACTCTTATTTATAAGTCTTAAATACTAGTCGTTTTAGAGTTGACTAGAATTTGAAATGCTTATAATTGAAGAATCAATCAATAGATAGATTGATTGATCTTAATCTTGATTCTAGATTGCCTTATTTCCTTTATTAGGTTGATCTTCAATCTTTGACTTGTCTTTTGATTGATTTGCTTTTAAATCCAGAATCTTTTAGCCGTTGTTGGACCGCGTTCAATTTCCCTTTGCATGTTTGACTTATCTTTAACGGATCCTTGAATCAACAATCTTGACGTCCTCGGCTGATCTTGAAACCACTTTCTTGTCTCATAAAAATGAAGTTAATACACAAATATAAATTCAATCTTATATACCTTAAATGAATCATCATCAACTTTATTCTTGTCATGAGGCTTTGATTTCTTCAACCTTCCATTAACAGAAAATGGGTAAACATCGACAATCAACTCCCCATACTCGTATTGTCCACCAAGAGCCTCTTGCGTACACCTCTCTCTCATTTTCTCATCAGTCTAATGCTCGATCAATGAAACTGAAATTGGCTCACACACCCTTCTCCATTTCAAACGATGCAAATATATTATTTGCAAAAGAACAACACAACCACTGATGTTATTCACACCACATTTTCGATATATTAAGACAGATTCAGACAACCTTCTCAAAACAAATTTACACCAATCAAATTTGGAAATACAACTAACATCCTCTAATACCTTAAAAAAAGAGCTTATAATTCTATTTGCAGAAGGACAAAGAAAGCAACATAAAGAATACAGAACAAACATTCGTTTAAAATCATCACCCCCATCGCCACAATCTTCCAATAAAATAGGAGGAATTTTCCATATTTGAGTTTTTGTAGCAATATTGTACCTCTCCCTGAACCTAGTAAAGGTAAATGAATCATCTGACCTTGTGTACAAAGGAACATTATTGCCTTCGTTCCTTGGAATCATAAGAACATCATATACATCATCAGCAGTAACCGAAAAATGTCAATATTGATCCAACATCAACATTTGACTGCTTCTATTAAAATTATCAATCAAAATCTCTTTGTTAAAAATCCTACTAACCTTTAGAGTTTAGATGAAGCAAACCACCAAAACCAATACTTTCAACAACTTCTTTCTGTTTATCACTTAAAGACCCAAGCACAAGTGTTAATTGATCCGGACAACACTGCGTCACAAAGTTGCTGTAAAACAAAAAAAATATAATTATAAGTAAAATAAATAACAAAAGAGATAATAATACATCAACAAAGAGATAATAATACGTAAAAATAAAATTCATAATACCACAATGATATATGAAAAATACCTTAAGAATTAGACATTATAACCCATAGAATATAATAAAATACCCCAACATCAATGAAAATTATACCCAAAACAAAACTAAATAATATCCAATGAGTAATAAATTAATGCATAAATATTAAATGACTAATAATCAAAATAACAACAGGTTTCATGAAAAATAAATAAAGAATAGAATAGTAATACACCAAGAAAAAAAAATTAATACCCAAAGAATAAAATATTAATAAACATTAATACCCGAAGAAAAAATATTAATGCCCGAATAACAAATATTAATACCCGAAAAATAAATACTAATATCCGAAGAACAAATTCTAATACTAGAAGTTCAAACATAAATACTCAAAGATCAAACATTAATACCCTAACAAATACAACAACAACAAACAAAAAAAGAGACAATACTTTGGATTAAACTCTTCATGTCGACGTTTAGTTTTAGAAAGAAGAAGACAACTATTAAACCTTCTATCAAGTTTCTTCTCATTTTTCACAGCAGCAACTGAAGATTATTTCTCCTTTACAGTTTGAACAATATCCTTAACAATATTTTCCGATGACTTCAGCTATTTCCTTCGCTTATAAACAATATTCTTCTGTACAGACTTTCCAAAATCAATATCCTTCCTCTTCATCATAATTATAACAAAAAACATAGACATGCAACAACAAAACGTAAGCAAAAACTCAGAAAATCAAAATAAAAAAGCGTATACTGTGAAAAATAACAAAAAATTATAAAGCCTACCTCCAAAACCAACAAATAAAACACAGAGTGAAGATCGCAGACAAAAACAAAATCGACACAGTTGATCATGGGAGAGAGAAAAGAACTCCAATATGCGTGAACGAAATGAACGCAAAGTGAAAATCGTGAAAAAAAATAAAATAAAATAACACTTAAAATATGATCCATTTCTAATCAGGTCGGATGATCCGCAAATTTTTTAATTTAATTGGGCCATGCCCGAAAAGTGGCCCAGTCAAAATTAAAATTGAGTCTAATCGTGTTTTTGATAAAATTAACTCACCTTTTTTTTTATTGAAAAGTGATTCTCACCGTTTTACCGTAAAACAAATGCAATACACTTTTAATTTTATAGATATAGATAGATAAATTTAAAATTAGCCGAAGCTTCCCTTGCAAATCATCAAAATATCCAACTTTCAGTTAGGGCTCCCTCTCCCTTTCTATCTCTCTCGAATCTCTTTCAATTGACTCTTCCTCTTTCTGATCAAAGGTAAGCTACAGCTCTTTGAACATTTTTGCTGCATCAAATTCTGAAATTTAGTGACAGTTACTCGTTTACCTGTGTTTAAGCATGTTATTGTTTTCGGGTGATGAATTGTATGCGGTTTTCTCGTTTGGTTGGAAGTCTAGCCTCTTTCAGGTGAGCTTAACTTTGAGATTCATGATCTTTTGAAAAATTTAAACAAAACAAGGAAATGAAGTTTGGTAATTTTTTGTTTGTGATGAACTGTTTATTGGATTACTTTTAATTTTTTTTTTTGGTTTTATGGATTTTGCTTGATTGAATTAGCACAGATATTGATTTAGTGTTACTTTCACATTTGTGGAATGCTTGGCATGTTAAGTTTCTTGTCATTTATTTATTTTTTCCTTTAATTTATGCAGATGGCAAAAGATGAAAGGTAATTTCCCAATTTTTTTTCTCGTTAGTTCACTTGAAAAGATAGATTCAAGCTCTTGATAAGGAATTCGGCTATGCTGATTGTTATGTTATAATGCCTTCTTTACTGCCAGCTCCTCACCGCGGCCAGATCGCAGGTCACCTTCGTTATCTAGGCCCAGAAGAAGTCGTTCCAGGTATATGCTATAGCTTCTCTGAGTATTATAGTTTGTTGATCAACTTGTGAGTTGTGATGTTGAATTTTTGTTATGATATGGATAAGCTCTCTCAGGGTATATATACAAATTTATTATTATAAAAGGAGAATTTGGCTGAAATTGTTGAGCAGGGTATTTTGTTTATCCATAAATTTATTTATGATTAATGTTCCCCCTAAATTACATGTGAGATTTAAGACATTTTTTCATGGGCTACTTTCCGTATAAAGGAGGTAAAATTAGTTAAGTTCTATTTTCTAGCATACACTGTTGATGTTTGTGTGTTATTTCAAAGACTTATTCCTGAATGTAAATGCAACACCTCAGGAGTTGCGATTCTGAGGATGCTTCTAATCCTGGGAATAACCTTTATGTGACTGGTCTATCTTCGAGGGTCAATGAAAGTGACCTTGAGAAGCATTTCAACCGTGAAGGAAAGGTATGCTCCTTCATGTACTTTTTAACATAAAAAAACTGGTGATTCAGTTAGGCTGGGGTAAGGCCCTTGGTCCTGCTCTGCATTACTCACTGCCTCTTGTATAATATAAATTTTCCTTTTAATTGAGCATATGTGGTAAGCATTGCATGTGTTGAGTTCAAAATTTTATTTAAAAATAATAAATAATACACTCTCCATCCACAAAAAAATGGTTCACGAATTATGCTACTATATTTTTCCGTCCACAAAAATAGACAACTTCCTAAAAGGCAATATTACCAATATTTACACTTTGCCAGTGAACACCACACACAACATTCTATACTTTATACATTATATCTACTTTTCTTAAACACCGTGCAAAAGGCTACAAGATCATATTTTTTCATTGCGGGAGTATTAATCATTGATGCAAAAATCGGGTTGGGTGGCTGCCTAGGCGGCCCTCTCCCGACCCGAATTTGCAAAATCGGTCATTCTAGGCGTTTTTGGGCCTAGGCGCTGCTAGGAGCTTTATTTTAATTGAATTAAAATTTTAAAATATATATTTCAAGTTTTTCATCCAAAGAATTAGGTCAACAAAACAAATAAGAAAAAAAACATGTTCTTTTTTTTTTTTTTTGAAGAAAGGAGGTTTAACAAAACGTGTTTTTTCAATGTTTGATACTTACTGCTTAATACTTAAGTCTTAAATGTTTGTGTTATGTAGGTACTATTTAATATTTATATATGGAGATGGATTTTTATGAGTTAGATGATGAGTTCAAGGAAAAAGTGTATGTTTACCTATATATATATATATATTTTTTAAATTAAAAAAAAAATAGGCAGCTAGAAAACGCCCTATTACCGATTTTCGACTTTTGCACTCTTGGTATTTATTAGTTTATAGTAATTAAATAATAATAATAATAATAATAATAATAATA
>JAPKLY010000046.1:1199565-1258688 GCA_026898435.1 Prunella vulgaris
ATAATAATAATAATAATAATAATAATAATAATAATAATAATAATAATGTGTTCCCAAAGGGGGTTAAATAGTGTTATTAAAAACAACTGAGGGGAACAGAAGTTATTCCAGTTGTCTGAAAGTCTTTGATAGGTAAGTTCTGATATCAACTTAATTTCATGTGGAGTGCTACACTGCTGTGCATGCTTGTTTGAAATCAGTCTCTTATTCTTATTTTTGTTGATATATAATACAAGGAGTAATCTAAGCAAAGTTGATTTTGAGAAACTGTACCTAACATCTCATCAGAATGTAGATGAATTTGCATGTTCCACATATAGGATTATCATCTTTCTTACTTCATGAGTAACTTTATTTTTGTTTTCATTTATCTCAGGTTCTTGAGTGCCATTTGGTCAAAGATCCTCATAGTAAGGAGTCTCGTGGATTTGCTTTTGTTACTATGGAGACCAAGAAAGATGCAGAGCAGTGTGTTAAGCACCTAAACCGATCTGTACTGGAAGGCAGATTACTTACTGTTGAAAAGGTTTTGCCTTTCTGCCCTTCCACAGTTCCCTTTTATCTTTACGTAATTTATTTATATTGGTCCTATAAGTAATATATTGTACTAATACTAGTCATTATCTTCAGAATGTTGCCTGCTAAATTTTTGGCAGCAGGTCTGATCTGTGTATCTCCATCGAATTCGAACTCTAACTATTACTTTGTCAACATGCGCTCTGCACCGACACCTCAATCTTCTAGAACCAATTCGCCTATTTTGCAGAGGGTCTCATGCCTTCAATTGCTTATTGTTCAATTGTTTCTGCTTCAGAGTTTTTCATTATATTTTCCAAATTGCTTGCCATGGTGAAGGTGTGTCTTACTTATGCTAAGATTCTTATTTGAAACATCTTTGTTAGTTATGTTTTACTCTTGATTTGTGGTGGGCTGTGCTAATTCTGTCAATATGTAGTAAGTACCCGATAACTGAATGTTCTTTTTGGCCTTGAACTATAAAATAATATTATGCCTTTATATAGTTGGCCATGTTTCCTTTCTAGATATTAATTTGACATTACTTTAATATTTAACTTCCATAGTATTAGTGCATGTAGGCTAAAAGGAGTCGAGGGAGAACTCCAACCCCTGGAAAATATCAAGGTCTGAGGAATAAACGAGGTACGCTGTATTATTTTATTTCTCAATCACTGAACAAAATTGCAATTAAACGAGAAGAGTCGCAGTGAAATTTTCAAATTGCTGTGAATTGTTTCTCTACCGAAACCTAATATACCAATGAATACTTGGTTCTATGCCAGATGAATTTGACATGGTGAGATACAAAAATGAGAAAAAGATAATTATTTAGGATTATGTCTTTTGGTCTGTTTTGCATTTTGCTCTTATACTGTACTCACAATTTCAGGATATTATGTTGCAATATTAGTTTATCTCTTGCATGCCTTTTCAAGGATAGTTCACTTAGGCATCATTCTGAATCATTATCTTTAAAAAATTTGTCACTCCTGCTGTGAGTACATCCATGGAACTGTGAATGTAAACAAGTTGAATCGATGTGGTACCAAGCTCGAGTTCTGCAGAAAATCTCGAAGCTCAAGTTTAAGGGTGTAAATGAGCGAGTAAAGTGGTGTCGAGCTTGAACTCAATCAAAAAACTCGAAGCTCTACTGGAACTTGAGTGAGCTCAATTGTATTGAACTCAATTGAGCACAATTCTTTTGATCTCGAGGTCAACTCGATCAATAACTCGGAATACTCGAGCTCCACTCAATGGTAACTTGGTATACTCGAGTTTGATAACTTACATAAGTTAACATTCAGAAATTTTTATTTTATTTATTAATTAGAGTAAGTTTGTAAATAATTAGCATATTATGCGTAGCATAGTAAAATTATGTGAGCTCGATTAGGCTCATGAGTTTGATGAGCCTAGTATTACTAAGCTCAAAACTAGAGCTCAACAATATTAAATTTGAATCGATTTCAAGCTTTTTCTGAGTCAACTACAAGTAGCTTGTGAGCTAATTCGACTCACTTACACCTCTAGTCAAAGCTCAGCTCGAGCTTGATTGAGTTCTTTCTTCTTCTCTTTTTTTTTTTTTTTTTTTTTTTAACTATGTTAGAATGTGACTTGATGCCGAACTTCATGGTCAACTTGCTTATATGATTTGTAATTTAAGGCTCCAACTTAGTTGCTTAGGCTATTACGAGTGATACCTTCAGATGTCATGAATATGTCGACTCAAGTTATGCTGGGCTTGAGCTCGAGTCAATTTTTGAGTTTTTTCAGTGACATTTTTACACCTGTTTGAAAGAATTGACGAGTCCCTGTTTTACTGAACTGTTTTACATTTTTATGAAGAAACTGGTCGGAGCAGGAGAAGATCCCGTAGTCACTCACCGCGTCGGAGGTCAGATAAAAATTCCGATCAGAGGGATCATCGACACAGTAGGCGGGAAGATGATCGTGATTCTCGTAGGAGACACCGGGAGCGTTGGTAGTTTGCGTTGTGTTTTGGGTAGTGAATGTTCCGGCATCAAGAGGTGATATTGTCAACTGACGTTGGAATGATGTATGAATTTGGTTGTAAAAATATTGTGTTTGTATGCATTTCAGTGTTTTGTGATGATGTCAATTTAAGGTCCCCATAGTCTTGGGAATGGGAGACGACGAATCGAGCTTTTCAATTAACATCTCTCTCTTATTGGCAATGGCAGGTATAAAATTGGTCAGAAAAGAAAGAAATATAGAATTTTCTTAGCCAGCCAACTTTGGCTTTTTGCTTGGACAACTGATGGAAATTTAAGAGCATGTTTTCAATTTCATTTAAAAAAGTAGGATTTTTTTTATTTTCTTTGAAGTTGTAAGATGTGCCTATATGGAAATTTTACAAAATAGCTTTTAAAAATAGGTTTTTTTTTTTTTTTCAGAAGCTACGAGTGAAAGCTTTAAAAAAATATATTTTAAAAGTTATTTTTAGAATTTTAAAATAAAAATTTATAAATATATCCTAAATAAATTCAAGGTTATATGCACCCACACATATTTATAGTACGCATATTAATTAAGGACACTAGTTAAAGATTGTGGACACACGTTAATTTTTATTTTTTTTAAGTTTTTATGCAGAGACATTTTTCAAAAGGTGGCTTTTGACGGTGGTGGGTGCAAAATAAGAGACATATTTGTCAATTTATATATTATTATACTTATGCTCCACTTAATGAGCTATATTACCTCGTTATTATGTTTTTTTTTTTCTAACATACCCTCCAAATTATTTGGTATTATTATATATATTTTCATATAATACCTACTCTATTAATACAGTATGAATCTGTTTTTTTCCCTCACCAACCCGGTAAAACCCACACATATTGCTACTAAAACATTATTCACACCTTCACAAAATAATCTCTCTCCCTCTCTCTTTACAATTTTTGTATAACTTGAATAATAACTTTTGTTTTTATATGTTTACATATTATTTTTTCTCTCTTTATATATTATATCATATCAAGTAATTTTTATGTAATTTTTCTATTACACCATATCCAAATAAAATAATACTCCCTCTATCCACCAAATATATATACATTTTTTTGCACGTGGTTTAATGTAATATATAAGAGGATATTTTGGGGTATTATGAGGTCCGTTTATGAATAAAGTGAATATTTTTTTAAAGTATATCATATGTGCAAAGAAAAGAGCATATATTTGGTTGATAGATGTAATATGAATTTTAAATACAAATTTTTTAACACCTAGCTTACCAAATAAAACAATAATATTATGTTTAATTGTGTGTACTATAAACACATGTGAGTGCATATAATCTGGGCCATTTAGTAAAGTGTTTATTGGGCTTGAACACAAATAGGTTTGGCCTTTTTTCATTTAAAGTTTTGGCCCACTCTCTCAGAGCCCTAATTGGTGGAAGGCCTCCCTATAAATACTACTCTTCTCTTTTCTTTGTGGAGGGCAACAATCGTGGGTGTATGTGGAGGACAACCCTTTGTAAGGTTTGTTTGTGACTTCCCGTCTCACCGGTTTAGAGTCGGCAGACTGAATTCTAGCTCATTGATCCGAACAAGTGAGTTGTGTGAAAAGGCGAGTGACCCAACAATGTTTAAACAATTTTGGCGGAATTATGCTCCAAGAAAAGCGGCCACATAGGACGAACATGAATAATATTAAATGGTGATGAATCCAAGTGAGCTCTATGTAAAAAGAGAGCAACACACACTCATATTTGCTTGTTAAGTGTAAAATTAAGTGCAACTATATTCATGGATGGATGAATTGGTGAGTAGATGGATTTAGGAAAGTGGATGTGTACATAGGGTCACCTCACGAGTCACGATTTGGTTTGCGGATTAGGGTTCAGATTATCCGTTTGGTGGACACAAAATCGATGAGATTGATAGGCACTCAAAGTCCCGTGGTGTAGGATTGCACATCAACACTACACCTTCTCAACTCTCACTCACGATTTCGGTCGATTACCGTTAAAAGGAGGAGCACAATAGTCTTTGATACAGTGACTACCAACTACACCTAGAGTTAGAGAATTGAACTTAAGATTTAACCATTGTTCTAAAATTCGCTAGTCGGTCGGACCACTAAGGTCTAGCGACTAGTCGGGGACTAATCGGAAACACCTAAACGATAAATACAATTAATTATTTAATAAATTAATAATACATTATGCATAAAATAATAATAAAATTAACATAACCACCTTTAAAAATTAAAATTATAAATGATAACAACCATGAAACTCGAAATGAAATAAAGTCATAATTTAAAATCCAAAAGATGACACACATTAATTTAAAATTTAAACTTTAACATATTAAAAGATAAGTTTCATGATATGGAAAAAAAAAACTGTGAACTCAAATTAATAATGTAGTAAGTAGTTTCTAAAGGACAAAATTTTTTTTTTTACATAAGTCGGCTGTCTAGTTGGCATAAATTACATAAGTCGGCTCAAATTAGTCGATCATCTAATCGGATTTAGACGCTAATTACTGCTCCAATTTTTTTTTTTTTTCCGCCGATTTGGGGTGAAACGGGTCGGCCAATTTGTCGGTTTTTTAGAACAATGAATTTAACCAAATTGGCCAAAAGCAAATATGTTCAGGCCCAACAGGATGGAAGACTATTTTGAGAAATGAGGTGGTGGGTGTCCAATGGTATAATTCTCTATTTGGAGAATAGAAGACGGTGGATACTTTTAAATTTAATACCAGATCGTGCTTTGCAACAAAAATTTCATCTCTGGTGTCCGAACAACAATAATTTAAAACAGAAAAATGGAAAATAAATTAAAATTGCCCATCGATTGTAACCATAAAGAAATTAAAATTGTCCATTTGTGACACTCAATGTGTACCAATAGAAAAAAAAACAAGTGTCGACACATTGTTAGTTTTGTGTGAATAAAATGAATATTGTAAAATTTATTTTAATATATATTTAAAAATTAAAAAAAGTTCATATTAATTTTTGTTTTTGTTTTATAATTTCCTACAAATAGCAACCAATATTGATATATGTTGATAGAATTTACCAATCGGTGTTTTTATGTGGCTTTTATAACGTATTAATCCTATCAAACAATAAATTAAGATTTGTGTTCTTAGTTGTTCTTGAGGGTTGAATGTAGAGAGGGAAAGTGAGAGCTTAGAGAGAGAAAATAAATGTTTGGATTGTATTCAATTAAATTTCATAATAGTTACAAGAGGTCTTATTTATAGATGTGCAAGTGTGAGGCGGCACCTTACGAGCCTATTTGGCTTCCGGTGTTGACGAAGGTCCGTAACCCTCGTCTTGGTCCCTCACAATGCTACCTCTACAAAGCCCCATTCTACTACACGTACATATCCTATCTATACACCCGCCGGTCGAGTTCTCGGGCTTGGCGAGCTACCCGGCGAGCTCCATTGCCTTGTGCCATTTCTGGGGACTATGCAGGGACGGGCCTTAGCTCGGCCTCTATACTCGCGGGCGAGCTCCCCCTTTATGGGCGAGCTCCCTTGCTAGCTCCCCTCTTTTGTCCGATTGGTAAGTTGACCTCTGGCTTGCGAGGTCCGGGCGAGCTACTCTCCACCTCGCCGAGCTCCGGCGACCTACTAAGCCTCCGCAATTATCCCAATGTCGATCGTGTTAGTTCGCCTTGTCAACATTTGCCCCCAGCTCGCGTACATCATGGTTTACCTGATGTGTGGGCGAGCTGACCTGTCTCCACGGACGAGGGCTCGAACCTAGGCGAACTACATTCGGGCAGGTGCCGAGCTAGCGAGTGAGCTCTATTATGGTGGTTACTCGGCCGACGTGGTGCGGGATTCCAGGCGTTGTGCACGCCTTTTTAGGCGTCGTTTCCCGCGCCCATCATGGCCATCTTTCAATTTTTTTGCAAAATGGTCCCTGCACTCCCCGCATATTCGACCTCGCCCCGACGTCTATAAATAGGCGAAGGTGAGTCCATTCTTCACTTTTCCACTCCCGAATTTTCAGAGCATTTCCCGGCGAACGGCACCTTTGCTCCCGACGAAGTTTCGGGCGCTCTCCAAGGTAGAAAGCCCATTTCTCTCCCCCTTCTAATTTCTTATTGCAGATTTCTCCGTTCGTCTTTTCCCATTCATCGAGTTTTTGGAAAATTTTGGACATTTCCGGTGACTCTTCGCATTTTTTCGATCACCTCCGTACCGCAACACTTCGAAATTCGTCGAGATTATGTCGACCCAAACACCAAGTGAGACTCGCTCGAATCGCAACCCCAAAAAATGCCCCATGACAGAAGACGAACTTATCCCTCAAACGACCCCGATAATGATTGGCTCCAGTTCTGAGGCAACCTCGGTAGCTCGCCCAGACTCTGGCAAGCTGCTTGGAGAGGTCCGTTCTGTTTCGTAGGAAGGGGCCTCCAGCGCCGTTGTTCGCGAGGTATGGGAGGAAGGCGTGGAGGTCACCCATGAGGAAAGGGTTGCCAGTGGCAACGAAGGGCCGATCGAGGTCGGCGAGGCCGGCGAAGAGGTCGCCGACATAGGCGAGGAGGGGGCGACCTGGAGGAGGTTACAATCCAATGGTTCCGTTCAATCGGTTTCCCGGAGCCTCAATTGATCAAACACCAGGTCCCCGACGAGGTCGTCCACCTCTTTGATTGGGACGAGTATGTCGCCCAGCACGGGGCGAGCTTCGAACTTCCCGGGCGGGAATATCGGGATGCGGCAAAAAAATCTGATTATAAGGCAAGTGAGGTCGCCAGCGTTATCCACGAGTACCAGCTCCCTCATCTTCGTGAGAAATATCAGATCCCGCTTGACGTCTTCTTATATGCCCCGAGGAAGGACGAGGGAGCCGACGTACCTCCGGCGGGGTTGACGACTATTAATGTGCACACCCTTGAGGCCGGGCTAACTTTGCCCCTGCATCCGATTATTGGCCGGTTCCTGCTCGACAACAACATCGCCATCACCTAGCTCACCCCCAATGCCTGGAGCAATTTATTGGCGGTGCTGGCGGTTTTCGGGCTGGAGGGGTACGAGAACCGGCTGACCACCGCCGAGATCAACGAACTCCTTGTCGTAACTCGGCAAGTGAACGATGGCAAGGGGTATTACTACCTCCGAGCTTGCCCGGGAGAGAAATTCCTGGAGGTCCTTCCGAACAAGGTCCGCGACTGGAAGCAGCTGTTCTTCTTTGTGGGCGGAGACTGGCGAGCTTCGGCGAGCTATTCCGGGCAAGGAGAACGGATCCCAACCCCTGATGAATACGGGGAGGCCAGCTGTAGGTCGCCTACTTGGTGTGTGTGGGTTGAATTAGATTTACTAATCTAATTCTTTCCTTTTTGCAGGTTTGAAGTATCACAAGTTGAGTCGCAGCAAACCCGAGACGTCCCTCAAATTCGACGTGGTGCGAGCCGTCTGCTACTTGAGGAGTCAAAAAGATCGGGATATAGCCCACCTGACTCAGCACCACTGCTTGAGGCTCGCCGGGCTCCTCACCTTGCCTCACCACCTCACGATCCAAGGTCCCGAGCTTCCAGGTTTACAACTCTTCCTAGCTCGCCCATTTGGGGGGAGGGGTGTAGCTCTCCCGAGATGCTAATTGTTTAATCTTTTCTCTCTTGCAAACGGTAGCAGGGTCACCTTTCCAACCGTCGAGATCCCGGACTCCTACCAAGAGGTAGCTCGCAGCTTCGCAATGGGTCCACCCCGCCCGAACAAACTTGCCCCGCCCTCGTTGCTAGGCATTGGACGCGAGCAAAAAGGCGGAGCTCGCCCAGAAGAAGAGCGAGGCAGGTGGATTGGGGGCCCAGAAAGGGCAATCCAAAGCCCCCCAGAAGTCGAAGGCAGTGGAGGTCACCCAGGCCGACCGTGGTGGAGGGCGAGGTCGCCAAGACCAGCCCAAAAGGCTTCACCGAGGGGACGGGTCTCGGGTAGGTGACGAGGATCCTCAGGGCCGTAAGAGGACCAAGTACACTGACCTGTGCGACGAGGACTCTGACCCGGCCGAGCGAGCTCTGGCGAGGTCCGGACAAGATGGATCTGCCCAGTCCATTGCTCCGTTGGCGGCCACACCTATACGGAGCTCGCCACCTTCCCCGTCTCCTTTTGGGGTTCAGGCTAATGATGACACGCTCCTGGGCTGGGATCCCGAGCGAGTTCAGTAAGTAGCTCGTTACTTTGATTCTAGTTCTTTATATATTTTATCTCTCCTTTCTAACTTTCAACTATTTTGACCTCGCAGCTATGCCCCCATCGCCTACCCGAACCGGCATGAGGTCCTCTATGCCTACGAGAGGTCGCGGTCGTTGACCTCGATGCGCAGCCTCCCTCCGGGCTTAGTCTGGAACACGGTGAGCGAGCTGCCGAGGTCTTGGTCTACCCCTCAAGTGGCGACCATCAACGGCCAAAACCTAACTGAAAATCTCCTCCTCTCCGCCCATTATGCAAGCGGGTTACTGCTTGCAAACCAAAAGGCATTGGAGCAGGCGGCCGAGCTGGAGGCAGGTCGCCAGGAGAAGAATAAGAGGGTGATCGCCCTGGCGGAGACCGTCGACAAGGCCAAGAAGCTGGCGAAGCTCACCGAGGAGAAGGCCGCTGCGTCCCTGGCCACCGAGCAGAGTGCCCTGAAGCAGCTCGGCGATCTCCAGAAGAAGCTCACCGGGCTAGAGAAAGATGCCGAGGTGAAACTCAAGGCCAAGGAAGACGAGCTTGCCTAGAGGCTCGTCCGGGAGGTCTGCGAACATGAGGTGACCAAGAGGGACCTGGAACTGCAGCGGGGCCTGGTCAGGAGTGCCGACGAGGAGTGTTCGAAGCTGAAGGATGAGCTCTCGGCCAAGGTAAACGAGGTTGCTGAGCTCCGTAACAATGCGTCCTCCTCGACGGATTTGGTTGCCGCGAGGGCCGAGGCCTCGGATCGTAGCTTCGTGCAGTGCTACGCCGAGGTCATCCGGGCGATCTGGTGGGCGCGGGCCCATAAAGATGACGAGCTAAAAGCTGTTGTCGGGGACTTCAAGGATTGCTTGGACCGGGTCCCCTTCCCTGATAAGACGAATCTTGACATTGGCGACCTCCCTGAGCTCGGGGTGCCACTCGACTTCGTTCCGGCACATTTCAAGATCATAAACACAGTGCCCTTGCCGGAATTGAATGTTGGCGAAACGGAGGTCGCCAATGAGGAGGAGCAGACCCCGCCCACCATGGAGCAGCTCCAGGATGCTTGCGGGTAGAGCTGTTAAAATAAATGAGCCGCTCGTGAGCTCGGCTCGACTCGGCTCGTTAAGGCTCGACTCGACTCGGCTCGATATGTTAAATGAGCCGAGCCAAAAAAAATACTCGTTTGCTTAACGAGCTCGGCTCGGCTCGACTCGTTAGGCTCGTGAGCTGCTCGGTAGGCTCGAAAAATAGAGATTATTTTATAAATATTATATAATTTAGGGTATAAAATATTAATATTTTACATAATAATACAATTTATGTTCTCAAATCATTCATACTGGTGAATTGGTGATAGTTTTAGCTTTATTGTTGTTAAAATAAACGAGCTGCTCGTGAGCTCGGCTCGACTCGGCTCGTTAAGGGCTCGACTCGACTCGACTCGAAGTGTTAAACGAGCCGAGCCAAGCTCAAAAAAATACTCGTTTGCTTAACGAGCTAGGCGCAGCTCGACTCGATAAGCTTAACGAGCCGAGCCGAGCCTGGCACTACTCGGGCTCGCTCGGCTCGTATAATAGCTCTACTTGCGGGGATGCCATGCTGAACATTGGCGAGCTCGACACCAGTGGGCTCACGGGCAACATCACCTCTGAGGCCGAGCTCGCCCTCCCAGCGGACCAGGTCGCCGCAAACCCCGCCGACGCCTCTGCCGCCCCCACTGCTCCGGAATCTTAGATTAGTTTCTTACTTTTTTAGATTAGCGTTCCATTTTTGCAAAGTTATCTTGCCAGGCTGTCGAGCTCGCCTAGAAGGAGTTCTTTTTGTAGTTTTTGTTTTCGTCCAAGTAGTCAGAGCTAGCCGGGCTTATGTATAGCTCGCCCAGAAGGAGCTTCTTTTGTACTTCAAAGATGGCCAGCTGGTTGGCCTTTGTGGCCAGCGCCATTTCGTATACTTAGAAATTTTTCAAGTATTTTTAACTTGAAAATTTCTTAAGTATCCTCTGAATAGAAATCGGGCCATTTTTTGTCTAACTCTCTTTACTTATGTCTTCGCGCTTTACGTTATAACTTTAATTGGCTCGTTTATACACATTTTTCAAGTACTCAATTGTTCGTCTTACTCTACTTTTGAGAAGCGAATCGTTCGCTTTATGTCACTTTGGACTACGAATTGTACCTCTGTTTTAATAGTACGTAGTCTTCGTCTTACACCACTTAGGGCCACGAATTGCTCGTCTTAAACCGCTCAGGATAGCGAGTTGTACTTTGTTTAATTCACGTTGGGCAGTTGGGTTTCATGAACCTAGCCTTAGGCGTTTTAATCGTCTTTTTCGCGAATTTTTCTAACTTATGGCAATAGGTGCTTGGTGACCCTTTGGGAAGGGCTCCTTCGCGACCTTGGGCACTTTGGCCTTTGCCTTCGAGCATTCTGATTATAATGTTCGGGACCTTGGCCCTTGCGCATTACGAGGCTCCGAACACTGGGTGGATCACGGACCTTCGAACAGTGGGCGAGCTATGGGAGCTCCCCTAGCTGGCGAGCTCACATGACTTGGTAACTTTCCTGACTTGATAAATTTTCCCAACTTCTTATAGCAGCGTAATTTACATTGGTAGCCATCAATATTTCTGATGCGAACCATCGTCTAATCTATTACAGGGTCCTGGTCTGTTGATAAAACATTTTTAGGTGTGTCGCACTCTAGGTGTATGACGAGGCGTTGCCTTCTGCGTCTTCGAGGTCGTAGGTGCCGTTTGGCCAGGCTGCGGTGACCCGGAATGGTCCTTCCCAATTTGACCCGAATACACCCGGTGGGGCCATCAATTTCTTTTTCAGCATTAGGTCTCCGACTTTGAACTTTCGGTCTCGGACCTGGGAGTTGTAGTACTTTTCTGCTCTACGCTTGTAGGTGGCGTTCTTCATTTCTGACGAAGCTCTGGTTTCTTCAATCAGATCTTTTTCTACTGCCAAGGCTTCGTCATTTTTTCCTTCATCAAATCCCACCACCTTCCAAGTCTTGTTCTGGACTTCGACGGGTACCACTGCTTCAGTCCCGAAGGCTAAGGCAAACGGTGTCTCTCCGGTGCTAGCTCGGTATGATGTTCTGTAAGACCATAGGACCTCCGGGAGTTCGTCTGCCCAACTACCTTTCTTATCTTTGAGGCGGAGCTTCAGTATATGTTTCAGAATTTTGTTAATCGCCTCGACCTGGCCATTTGACTGTGGATGGTACGGCGTCGAGTAGTGTTTCTTGATGTTCCACGAACTACTGAAGTCTCTCAACTTTTGGCCATCAAACTGCCTCCCATTATCTGTGATGATCGACTGTGGGAGTCCAAATCGGCAGATCAGGCTCTTCCAGATGAAGTCGATCATCATTTCTTGTGTTATCGTTGTGAGTGCTTCAGCTTCAGCCCACTTGGTGTAATAGTCTACTGCTACAACAGCAAATTTTACACCGCCTCTGCCAGGTGGAAATGGGCCGATCAAGTCGATACCCCAGTTTGCAAAAGGCCACGGGCTGAAGACCGACTTCAGTTGGTTGGCCGGGGAGTGGAGGTTAGGTGCGAAGAGTTGACACTTTCGGCACTTCCCCGCGAAGCTAATGGCATCCTTGCGAAGAGTAGGCCAATAGTACCCTTGTCTGATCATCTTGTATGCCAAGGCTTGCCCCCCAGCGTGACTTCCGCAGATTCCTTAGTGAATTTCTTCTAACACCTCGTACCCTTGCTTCTTAGTTAGGCATTTGAGTAGGGGTAGAGAGAATCCACGTTTGTAGAGCTGACCTTCCACCAGCGTGTATCTGGCTGCTTGCCTTACTATCCGGCTAGCTTCCCATATGTCTTCGGGGGTTGTCCCGTCCATTAAATATTTTTGGATTGGAGTGCGCTAATCTTCACCATCTTCACTGTCCTCCTGCCCCCCGCTCGAGGTCTGATTTACCTTGTAATCGGACGTCGAGGGGTTCTTCAGCTTGGTGATTACAACCTCTGTTAACTCAGCTTCGCCGTTACTGGTAGCTAGTCGGGCTAGGGCATCTGCTTGTGTGTTTTCTAGTCGCGGTATCTGATTGATGTAAACCTGTGTAAACATCGAGATCAGATGCGCGACTATCTTCTGGTAGATCATCATATGCTGGACCTTTGCCTCGTACTCCCCCCGGACTTGGGATATTATTAGCTGGAAATCTCAGAAAACTTGAAGATTGGTTGCCCCCACAGCTAATGATAGCCTAAGTTCAGCTATCAAAGCTTCGTACACTGGTAGGTGTGTTTTCGCCTCTTCTAGGACCAGGACGGAGCTAATGGCAACCTCTGACGCAGCAAGGTAGAGGTATAGCTTCTCCCCAGGTATTGGCTTCGATAGGACCTGCGTATCTGCCAGGTATGCTTTAATGTCTTCAAAGGCTCGTTGGCATTCGTTTGTCCATATGAAGTGGTTTTTGAGGTGGAGCTTGTTGGCTTTGGCCGCCTCTTTATACCTTCGTGTGTTTGCCTTAATTGCCTAAAAAAATGGACGGTTTCGATCACCAGACCTGGAGATAAATCTGTTCAAGGCTGCATACACCCTGTTAACCTTTGGATTTTCTGCACGAAATTGGGGACGCCCATCTCGATTATGCATTGGACCTGCGTGGGGTTGACCTTGATTCCTCGCTGGCTCACCAGGTGCCCCAGGAACTTTCCTGAATGTACGCCGAAGCTGGTTTTCTTGGGGTTTAGCTTCATGTTGTAGTGGCGCAGTATGTCGAAGGTCTGTTTTAGGTGGTCAAGGTGATCCTCCTTTCTCAGACTCTTGACTACTATGTCATCCACGTACACCTCCATGGATTCGCCGATGTGTTGGTCGAACATTTTATTCACCTACCTTTGGTAGGTTGCTCCGGCGTTGATGAGTCCGAACGGCATCCTTTCCCAGCAGTACATGTTTTTGTTGGTGTAGAACGTCGTATGTTCCTGGTCATCTAAGTGCAGCGCTATCTGGTGATAGCCCGCAAAAGCATCCATGAATGTCATCATCTCATGGCCTGCGGTGCTATCTACAAGCTGATCAATGTGGGGCAGTGGGGCAGTGGGAAGTTGTCCTTTGGACAAGCTTTGTTCAGGTCCGTGAAGTCGATGCAGAGCCTCCACGTCCCATTGTGTTTCTTCACCAAGACGGGGTTTGCAACCCACTGCGCACATAAGACTTCCTTGATTAGCTTGTTGTCCAATAGCTTCCCAACTTCGACGGTTAGAGCTGCGTATTTGTCTGGTCCGTATTTTCTTCATTTTTGGTGTACGGGCCTCCTCGTCGGATCTATGTTATGTCGGTGGCAAGCATGCTCCAACGGGATCCCCAACATGTCTTCGTGGGACCAGGCGAACACGTCCAAGTTGGACATCAGGAATAGCTCCATCCTCGACCTGTACCGTTCAGGCAACTTGGAACCTATAAAGAGTTCTAAGTCCCTTTCCGGGTCCACAGGGAGTGCCGTCAACTCTTCCATGGGGGTGGCCTTTCTCTTTTGATTCTTCCACCTTGGGTCGCTGATGAACTCGTCCCACTCTTCTGGTGACATTCGCAAGGTTCGTGACCTATGGGGGGCTCGAGATCATCAGCTTGGTTTTCAGCTTGGACGGGTTCCTCGACCTTCATCACCTCCGGTGGTTTATCGACTTGGGATGGTTCCGTGACCTGGAGAGTTAGGTCAACGTCCATTGGTACTGGTTCTTGACCTCCCACATGTTCCCCATCTTGTGCTTCATCTGCCACTTCCATGGGAGCAGGTTGTTGCTCCCGCGCAGGTCCCAACGCTTGGTCATTTCGGGTCAGTTCCCTTCCCTCCATTGGCGCCGGATGTGCGTCTTGCGCAGGTCCAGAGACTTGTTCAATTTCTGACAGATCGCCTACCTCCATCATTTCAGTTTCTACCGAGATGATGTCTAGGATGTTTGGCTAGTCTGTCGTGATTTGCACGACTTCCTCAAGGACATGGACCTGCGTCACCGCCTTTTTGACCTGGCCATCTTTGATTTGGAGTAAACACTCTCGGGCCTTTTTCTGGTCACCTTTAATGGTACCGGCGCCTTTCGAAGTTGGGAATTTTATACAATAGTAGTAGGTTGAACATGCCGCTTTGAATTCATTGAAAAATGGGCGGCCAAGGAACCCGTTGTAGGAGGAATGCTGGTCGACAACTAGGAAATCTATGAGCCTAGTTAGTCTCCACTCCGGGTCCTCGGCCGATACAAGCTGAACGCTCAACCTAATAGTACCTAGGGAGACAGTTACAACTTCTCCGAACCCCACTATCCTAGCATTGCTAGGTTCTAAATACGACTCAAAATCACCTAAGGCATCTAAGGTGGATTTGAAGAGAATGTTGGTGAATGCGCCGGTGTCCACAAGCAGCCTGTGAACTCGGACGTTCATGATGTTGGCGGTTATCACCAACGAGTCATTGTGGGGCGTTAGTACCCCCTCCAAGTCCGCCGAGGAGAATGTCAGCTCATCGGTAAGCTGTGCGACTGACCTGGGGCCGGAGCTGCCTTCCTGGACCTGGTTCACGGCCCGGATTTCGGCCTTCCTCTTTCTGTTGGAGATGGAGGATCCCCCGTCTTGGAGACCTCCGGCAGCTCCGATTTCCTCCTCGAGAACTAGGAGTTCTCGGGTGGGCTCCAAGTTTTACTGAGGTTGGGGAGGTCCCTTTCGCCTGTTCTGAGGTCCGCATTGGCCCGCGTCCTCCTCTTCATCATCGGAGGTTCCCCTCCTCTCGAATCTGGGCCTCTTAGCTGGGTCTTCTTCACAAACTCGGTCAGCTTCCCGTCCTCGTAAAATTTCCACAGTTGTTTGAGGAGGTCTCGGCATTCGCTGGTGAAGTGGCCGATGGATTGGTGATAGGCGCAGTACTTGCTGGGGTTGAGCTTCGTGCAATCTTGGTGAATTCTCCTCGGCTCTTCCAACAAAGCCTTGTCCTTGACCGCCGTAAAGACGTGGTCGACGGAGATGGTGAGGACCTGGTTGAGCTTCTCCTTGAACTCGTCCCCATCGCCAAAAGTTTTTAGGTTCAGGGGAGCCTTGTATGTGCCCCCGGACTTCTTCCCGTAGGATTTTTTCTCCTCCGGAGCACCAACTTCCTTCAGTAGTGCCTCCTGAATAGCCACGAACACCCCCGCCTTGTGGCGGAATTCATTGTAAGTGTTCGGACATGCGAGATGCATCTCCTTCCAGAGGTCGGTGCCCTTTCTGAGCCCGGCCATCACCGCGATGACTTTGGTGTCCTCGCTCACCAGCTCGCCTTCCAGCAGTATTTTGTCGAACCTCTCCAGGTACAGCTGGTCGGTCTCGCTCTCGCCTTGGTGGATGTAGGCGAGGTGGTGCTTCTGGGTAAGGTAAGATCCAAACCCGGAGAAGTGAGCCAAGAAGTAAAAAAAGAGTTGGCCAAATGAGTGGATTGACCCCGGGGTGAGTGATGAGAACTAGCGGAGAGCTCGGTCCCCAAGGGTCAGCGGAAAGTTCTGACATTGGGTAGAGTCGGTGGCACCCACTGAAATCATAAAGTCTGCATACTTGGCCAGGTGGACTTGCGGGTCAGATTCGCCCTCGTATGCGGACATTACCGGGAATTGGACCTTTTTCTGGACCGGTGCTCTGAGTATGGCAGGTGCCAATGGAGATATGGGGAGAGCGGTGGCGTCAGGTCCGCCAGACTTGGCTGCTACTTGCTGTTGTAGCATCTCAACGATCCTTTTCAATGTGGCCAGCTCGTCGTCGTGGGTCACCTCCGGCGGAGGTTGCTCAAAGGTCGTGCGCCTCGTGGACGCACGCCCCCGAGGTGCCTCACTTTGGGGTGACCCCTCCGTGGCGGGTCAGAACTGGCGTCCGCCATGTGGGCCCAGTCTGTCGGTGGCTGGTCTCCTTAGTCGGTCGTGGGAGGACCTACGAGGCTGCAGGTCCGACTCTTCCCTCTGGGACGTGGCCGGGGCTGCTGTCCGCTCAACTTCTTCGCACCTCGGCCCTAGTCTGCCTTGGAGGACCTCCCTCCTCAGTGATTGGTGAGTGTCGGATGCTTCGGTGTAGGCTGAAGTCTGCCCAGCGTGCGTGGCTGGCTCCTCCACCACCTTGGCCTTCCTGACGCGCTCCCGGTGTTGGCGAGCTTGGGCGGAGCTCGCCTCCTGCTCAGATGGGAGGTCGCTATAGTGACCCCTGGTCTGGGTGCCCTGGGTCGGCCTGGTTTGCTCCCGGGCTTCAGTGGCTGGAGCTCACCGGGGTACTAGGGCGAGCTCGTCGAGCTGCCTTTGCTGCAACCTTTGCAAGGTTGCAATGGTGCGTTGGAGTTCGTCGGGGTTGTTGGCCAGGTCCCTCAGGGCGGGGCTCAAATCCTCTTGCGTCACTACAACTCGCGGAGGTCGCGGAGCTGCGTTTTTCGGGGGACCTGGCGGGAGGTCTCTCCCTCAGCCTGGTCCTGGCCGGCGCCCTTTCCCCTCCGGATGTTCGCCGAGGTCTGTTCCTTGGGTATTTTTGGGTTTTGGAGTGGGTAGCTGAGGTGGGGGTAGGTCACCGAGGTGGTGATCTTCCAGCTTGGGTGAATTTATCTGGGTTCTCGTCTAGCCTCACGTGCGACGAATTATCTGGAATCTGGTTTATTCGTGTACACGCATGCGTTTTGGAACCTCTTTTGGGTAGAATTTGTGGACCCGAAAATCTGGGTTTTGCCCGGAAATCTGGGTTTTCGTCCGAAGGAATGAAAATGTATGTGTATCTTTAAGTGTTCTTGAACTTTGTCAAGAACACTTCAAATCTTCAAATCTTCAAAGAAACCCTAATTTTTTGTTTTTCAAATTTCTAAGAATCTACCCTCCTTCTAGCGCCAAATTGTTGATAGAATTTACTAATCGGTGTTTTTATGTGGCTTTTATAACGTATTAATCCTATCAAACAGTAAACTAAGATTTGTGTTCTTAGTTGTTCTTGAGGGTTGAATGTAGAGAGGGAAAGTGAGAGCTTAGAGAGAGAAAATAAATGTTTGGATTGTATTCAATTAAATTTCATAATAGTCACAAGAAAGGTCTTATTTATAGATGTGCAAGTGTGAGGCGGCACCTTACGAGCCTATTTGGCTTCCGGTGTTGACGAAGGTCCGTAACCCTCGTCTTGATCCCTCACAATGCTACCTCTACAAAGCCCCATTCTACTACACGTACATATCCAATCTATACACCCGCCGGTCGAGTTCTCGGGCTTGGCGAGCTACCCGGCGAGCTCCATTGCCTTGTGCCATTTCTGGGGACTATGCAGGGACGGGCCTTAGCTTGGCCTCTATACTCGCGGGCGAGCTCCCCCTTTATGGGCGAGCTCCCTTGCGAGCTCTTGTCCAATTGGTAAGTTGACTTCGGGCTTGCGGGGTCCGGGCGAGCTACTCTCCACCTTGCCGAGCTCCGGTGACCTACTAAGCCTCCGCAATTATCCCAATGTCGATCGTGTTAGTTCGCCTTGTCAACAATATATTTTGAAAAACACTCTGAAATTCTCTATTTTTTTTATCATTCTTCTCCAAAATTTATTAAATGTATGATAAATTAATTCCCTTATTATAATTATACATTTAGAATATCAAATTAATTTTAAATATTTTATTATGAATACATAATTAACAAATGATGAAAAAATAATTATTTTTTTATATTGAGTTGGGTGGTAGAGGTAAGTATAGAAAAGATATATTTGAATTAAATAATAGATTATGTTTATGGATGAGAGAAAAGTTAATATTTTATTTTAGATTGAGTCGAGGAAAATTGTGTATATGAAAATTTTAAGGATGGCTTAGGGTTGTAGAATTTTATGTCATTTTCGGCGATTTAGAATTAAATTGTTATGTGACTTAAATTGAAACATTACATAGTTATAAAACTAAATTAAAACATTATAAGCTATGAAATTAAAAAAAAAATATTATGGAACGATTTTGGTATTAATCCCTAAATTTTACATAGGGTAGACTATATACCCCGCAAACTTATTAGATATTCCCACCCACTAATTGTATTATTAGATACATACCCTCAATCTACCTCAATTATCCCTTGATGGATGCGTATAAAATATGTCTTATCCTTTTGAGCTAAGTTCAATATTATATTTGGAAGATGGGCCCCAAAACGAATATCATCCTCTTCAAGTGAATTATAATAGGTACTCCCTCCGTCCCAGGGGTATCTGCACCCCAGTGATAGCACACGGTTTAAGAAAAATATATTTTTTAAATAAAGTAGTGGTGAATGGGTAAATGTGCAAAAAAATTTGTGAGTGTGCATGCAAATCGATGTTTCCCTTTTAAGTAGTGTGCAAATTGATTTGGGACAACCCAAAATAAAAAGTGTGCAAATTGGTCTAGGACGTAGGGAGTATTAAAGTATTCATTTTGACTACGAAAATCTCTTTCTATAGAAAAGCGCCCACTCTTTTGGAATAGAGAAAAGTTCGAGAATTCAAGGTTTCCAAATGTCGATATTCATAGCTCTTACAAATACTTTTTTCGTACAACATAAATTTACACAGTTTTTTTTTTATTTGGACGGTTCCACATAATTTTACACATAACTAAAAAAGAAAATATTAATTTATATGCACACTTATAGATCTATACACATATTTATTCATATGTCACAATTTTATATATAAAACATATTTTTTTTTAAATATATCGTTCCGTATGGTACAATTTTTTACGGAACGTAACGAGTAGTACAGTTGGGAATTGACTACATCAGGCAGTAGTTTTAGTACCCACTGGCAGTATCAAAAAACATCTTGAGGATAGCCACAATAGCTAGGGTTTATAGTTGTATTAGAAGTAGAATGACGGGATTACTTTTGAAGACTAGGGGTGTGTTTTGTTTTATGGATAAATTGATTTATCATATTTTGGTGTGGGATAGATTAATTTATCCATAAAACAAAACACAGCTGTAAGCAAATTAAATTTGCTCCAATTAAATGGCGACACATGTGCAAATAATTAAATATCAAATAAATTTTGCTATTTTAATTTTGAGAATTTAAATAAATTAATTCTCCAATTAATTATAGTTAAAATTGGTATTTAATACACACGGTATGAGCCCGTCAAATTACACGAATTTCCCGGTACTCGTACATACTGACAAATACAGTCGAAAATTTTCTAATTTATCGAGATCATATAATATCTCGTTGATAAAGGAAAAAATCAAATCAAATCTGGACGAATCTGGACAAATCCGGATAATTGATTGAATATGCAAGAAAATTAGCATCAACCAATTAAAGTCCGCCACATGTCAAGCTAATGAAGGAAATCTTTACTCCCCCACCCTATAAATAGGTGCCTTCATTAACTCATTCCACACATTGAGAGAAACATTGAAGAGCAATTCAAAAGCATTCAAGGCACGAGCAAGCTTGGAGCTAAGACGAATCCAAAATCTCATTCTTGAAGATTCGAAGATTCTAAGATTTGAAGATTCAAAGGCCATCTTTAAAGCGTTCTTCGCCGTCTTCAACGATTCTTCATCAAATTCATCCACAAATATACTCCGATTAGAGATCAAGGTCCACGACCCCTCCAATCCAGTGTTTAAGCCCAAATCTCCCTTGAAGATTCAAAGATTGTTCTTCATCAAATCTGAAGTGTTCTTCATCAAAATCTTCCAAAGACCTCGTTCGATCCGAATCAAGACAACTCGTCATTGGATCAGCCGGTCAAAGTCAAAGTCAACAACCAAGAGGAGAATCAGAGAATTATAGTTAGAGAAAAAGGACCCTTAAATTCAAGAGAAATTAATATTGTAAATCATTTTCGTGTTTTTCACGAAATTTGTTGTTACAACAGCCCTAACATATATATGCATTCATTAATTCAGCAGGTAAGGCCCTCCCCAATGGGAGGTTTTTTTATGACATGGCATGAGCAAAAAAACCTCATGGGAGGTTTTTACCACTATGGAGAAGTTAAGGTAGATGGATAGGTAGAGCACTCTCTACCCGGGTAGAATAGAAGAGAGAGAGTTAGTGGTAGGGCCCACATATAAAATAATTTTTTTTTTACATTTCTCATGCATTTTGTTTGGATTTTATTTTTTTTGTTAACAAAGTATGCTATATTCCAACTTTCTTTCCGTTGCTTTTTTTTTTTTTTTATCATTTTTACTTTTAACATTGCAGAAGCCAGAAGCCGTTGGAAGAGTCAGTTCATTTTTTTGCTTTATTTTCAATATGGCCGTTGGCCTTTTTTTTTTTTTAATAAATTTCAAACACTACCAAAATTTTATTATAAATACCACTTCTCATTTCACAATTTTTACTACTATCTTGTAATTCTTCTCTTCTAAAAAAAATGGATAAAGAGTGGATGCAATGGTACAATTCTTTAAAATCTGGAGAAAATGCATCGTCTCCAAATACCAATTTTCGTCCACCAATTATCAACTTTCATCCTCAAAATCCTAATTTTCAACCCCAAAATTTTCCGATTCTTCCTGATGGCACTCAAACCAACCCAGTTAATTTACCTCAAATTCCCTACATGTATCCACCTCAATTTTCTTACATACCAGTTTCTCAATATGGTTTTTATCCTCCAATTGGATCAAATTCTTCCAAAAAGGCTAGTGCAGATGGTTCTGAAACAGACGGAGATACTTCAACACCGAACTCTCAACGTTCGTCTCCTTTCTCATCTCAATTCTCTCCAATCGGACTTGAGGGCATAAATCTCACTGCTGACTTTGAGGCTGTCAATGATCCACCGAGGGCTCCTATTTCACAAAAGAAAAATTACTCTCATGAAGAAAATGCTCACCTTGTAAGTTGCTGGGTCGATATTAGCACTGACTCTGTGGTTGGAAATGATAAAAAATTGGAGCAAATGTGGATTCGGATTGCTGATGCATACAACAGGAATCGTCCAAGCGGCACACCATTTAGGAGTCATAATGTGTTAAAATCACATTACTATACACTACAAAAACAGGTAAAATGGTTCAGTTGTTATTTTAATCAGGAGAAGAAGGTCTGGGGTAGTGGTTGCAGTGATGCTGATATAATAGAGAAGGCGAGAGTTCAATATAAAGAAAAACATGGAACAGAGTTTCATCACATGAGTTCTTGGCGTATATTGAAAGACAATCCGAAATTTGCGGACCCAGAAGATGATTGTAGCGGATTGAAAAAGAAAAAAATCTCGGCCAGTGGAGAGTATGTGGTATCTTCCAACACTGATACGAGCGCTGGAGAGGAAGCTAGGGCGGAACGCACTCGTCCAATAGGGAGAAACACAGCAAGACGAATGGCTAAAGGAAAGGGTAAAGCAGACACATCCAATGCAAGAGAAAATATCGACGATATTAATCAGAGGCTTAAAGTCTTAGAAGAACAGAACAAGCAAAGGCTCGAAGGCCTACAGAGGCTTAATGCTACAAAAGAGTATAAAATACTCATGAAAGATACCTCGAAGATGTCAAATAAACAGCTACGTATCCACCTTCACATAGTGGAAAATATCAAGGCCAAGTGGGGATTGTAGGAGTGAATAGTCGTTGTAATATTAATCGTCGTATTTCTTTCTATTGTAATATTAGCCGTCGTATTTCTTTCTGTTGTAATATTAGTCGTCTTATTTCTTTCTGTTGTAATATTAGTCATCGTATTTATTTCTTTCCATTGTAATATTAGTTGTCATATTTCTTTCTGTTGTAATATTAGTTGTCGTATTTCTTTCTATTGTAATATTATTTATAGTAATATTAGTCGTTATATTTATTTCTAATTTAAAAACTAGCCGTTATAATCTAGCCGTTGGAAAACTAGCCGTTAGAAAACTAGCCATTGGAAAACTAGCCGTTGGAAACTAGCCGTTGGAATCTAGCCGTTGGAAACTAGCCGTTGGAAACTATACTCTATTTAAGGATCATTTTTACAATTGCATCTCTCATCTCAAAATATTATACTCTTCTCAAACATGTCTTCCTCTTCTCACTCATTATCCGAGGAAAGTGAAAGTGATAGCCTTCTTGAGTATCTATATGATGACACAATTGAGAAAGAAATACAGTCGTTGCTTAAAAAAAATCAAGAGTTTCTTAGCGATGTTGGGACTTCTGCCGGTGGAGCAAGAAAGCGAAGAACATATGTGAACCGAGATCGTGAGGCAGGGCACGGAAGACTCTATACTGACTACTTCTCTGAAAATTCGACATATGGAAGCGACACATTTCTCCGACGTTTCCGTATGTCGAGAGAGTTATTCTTGCGCATAGTTGATGGACTGGAGTCCCACGATGACTATTTCCGGTGGAAGGTCGATGCAACTGGAAAAAGAGGATTCTCTCCAATACAAAAGTGCACAGTGGCCATCCGCCAATTGGCATATGGTGGGCATGCCGACCATTGGGATGAGTACCTACGTGTTTCTGAAACAACTGCAATTGAATGTTTTTTCAAGTTTTGTCGTTGCGTGATTGAATTATTTGGCGAATACTACTTGAGGAAGCCTACTGCCCAAGATTGTCAACGATTGTTACAAATGCACGAAGAAAGACATGGATTTCCCGGAATGCTAGGGAGCCTTGATTGCATGCATTGGGAATGGAGAAATTGTCCGGTTGCTTGGAAAGACCAATTCACACGTGGTGATCATGGTGTTCCAACAATCATGCTCGAAGCGGTTGCCTCTGCAGATCTATGGATATGGCATGCCTACTTTGGAGTAGCAGGATCCAACAACGACATAAACGTGCTCAATTAGTCTCCTTTGTTTACGGATACTCTACAAGGACGTGCTCCATCCGTTAATTTTACAATCAACGGTAAGCATTATAATCAAGGATATTATCTTACCGATGGAATCTATCCAGAGTGGGCTGCTTTTGTGAAAAGTTTTTCATGTCCTCAAGATCCAAAGTGGAAGTATTTCAAGGAATTACAAGAGGCTGCTAGAAAGGATGTCGAACGGGCCTTTGGAGTGCTTCAAAAACGTTGGGCAATGATTAGAAGTCCAAGTCGTTTCTGGTACAAGAATAACTTGAAGGATATAATGTTAACTTGCATTATATTGCACAATATGATCATCCAAGATGAAGGAAATGCAGTGATCGATTGGTCCGACGATCCCAATTATGTCATTCCGCCTCCACAAGTAAGTCAAGGATCAACTGGAGCATTTCATGACTACGTCAGGAGAGGTGTTCAATTACTAGATAAGCAGAAACATCTTCAGCTACGACATGATTTAATCAAGCATGTTTGGGCTCAATCCGGAAATAATTAACTAGATATTAAATTGACCGTTGTAAAATTTACTTTGTTGCTTTCGAATTTTCTGGTGTACTTTGCGTGCTTTTAATTTGTATTTTATCGTTTATGTAATAAAAAAATTAATAATATATTTTTGGAGTTTTTTTAAAAATATTAAAATTTTAAAATTATTAGAATATTTAATTATTTATTATTTATTTCAAAATTATATAATTAATATAGTTTATAAATTAAATTATAAAAGAAATAAATAAAATATTAATTGAGGTGGGTCCCTAAAAACCCTGCTTTTTAGGTTTATTGTTGGGAAAGAAATTTGTTTTGGAGATAGAAGTATTTTACTTTTGAGGTGGAGTTGAGCTGGCAATCAAAAAACCCACTTTTTAGGGTAGATGATTGAAGAAGGCCTAACAAATTCCCACCATTTTTCAATACTTTTTACTGTACATGTGCAATATTTATATTCTCTAACTCCGCTCACTAATTTGAGCGGCGTACACCCAACACAACACAGGGTAAAATTCCAACAGATTCAATTCCAGGTTACTATATACGAAGCTAGCAAAAAATCGAGTGCTAAAGTTGTGTTTTATATATGGTGAAAAAATCTTCACAGGTATTCTTCATTACATGTTTCATGTTTATATATCATGATAATGAATCCATGTCTTTAATTTGATTTAATTATTTCTTGCCTCCCAGCCTTAGTTTCCATTCAAGTTAAAATTGAATGCATCCACCTTCTCTATTATTTTCAATGTAATTGCGTACTGCAACAATTAGTGTGCATGATGACTTATATATATAATAATTTATGATAATGCATGGTTGAAATTTTAAAACTAGAATCTTAAGTAATAATTGTCAACAATTGATTCTTTAATTTTGTCTGATTGAGCTTAGAATTTTTGAGATTTAATTAATTTGTATATTAATTTTTCTATAATTTTTTCCAATGTATCCTACTAAACGAGTCATTTATGTATTGGGCTTTGGGGATCGATGATGTCATTGATGTATGATGTTGTTATTTTAAGGGTTTGTGCATCCCTTATATTCAAGAACTGCGGAATTTTTACAGTTCAAAAATGAATAAAATAACTCTTGTATTTGATGATAAATACATAAAGATATTTATATATTTTATTAATGGCATAAAATTATCTTATATTTAATAAAAATATGCAAGAAACACTTCCATGTAATATTAAATGCATAAAGTCCCCTTATATTTGACAAAAGTATGCATGAAAATTTCCTATATATTTTATTAGATGCATAAAACTCCTATGTGCTATTAAAAATGGATTATTCTTGCATGCACCAGTTACACTGTGCAATTCAAGTTCATTTTTTAAAAGTTAAACAGTTTATAACTGAAAAGTTAAACTATGAAAGATACACTTTTTAGTAATAAACTGCTTAACTTTTAAGTTATAAACTGTTTAATTTTTTTAAAAATGAACTAGAGTTGCACCGTGTAACTGTTGCACATGAGACTTACTCATTAAAAATATGCACAAAATTTCCACCGTCACTTGGCATTTTTGATATGTTCATATCTTACATCTATATTTTACCTAAATTTGTGAAAATATTTTAGTAAATGTATGATAATTATATGAATTCACGTTTAAATTATATTATTAGTATTTTTTGAATGAAAATATTTGATAGGATTTTTTATACATGTTTTTATCAGAAATGGGAAAATTTTATACAAATTGAAAAGATGAAAGAATTGACCACTAAAATGGAAAATTCTGAGTAAAGAACTGGAAAATGTACTTTACGTATTAAAAAGGAAGAAACAATTGACCAGTAATTAAATATAGTAATTTGTTGATAATTGATATAATTATAATTTGATAATTAGAATATAAAATTGGTGATAATTTATTCGGTTCAGTGCGTTTAAGATTTTGGTTGCAACTTTAATAAGAATAAATTCAGAGCGCTGATGAGGAACTGTCGGAGATTGATTACGACGAGACGTTTCGTAAGGTAGGACCCACATCAGGAAGATTAGGTGTGGGCTGTTTGTAGAATTATGGTACGCAGTGCTCACGCGCTACTGCAGCATCTTTTATGTGTGGTTTCACGCGCTAGCTGTCCATGCATTCCAATTTTTAAACTGGAAAAGTACAAGATGATTCAATAAGTTGGTGTTTGGTAGGGTATATTATCAATATAATATGAATTTTTGTACTAGCTTATCTTATTTGGTAGGGGATACAAATTTTATGCTAACCCGTTTTTTATACGGCCGACCCTGTAAAAGAAGAGGTCATATTACACCCTTTTCACTGTTCACAATGTAATAAATTATCTCACCATTTTCACCTTATAATTTTTGTATGACTTGAATAGTAACTTTTGTTCTTATATATCTAGATATTACACTCTACCAAATGAAATTATTTTTTTTATCTCTATATTATGCCCTACCAAATTAATGAGATTATTTTTTAGGACTAATTTTATGTAACTTTTCTATTACACCCTACCAAATAACATTATATGAATTTTACTTATAAAATTTATAACTCCTAATATTGCCTACCAATCACCACCTAAATTAATAAAAATTATATGTTAGTTTAGTGTAAAAAAAAAATTTATGTAAAAGAAAATAAATACTACTCCCTCCGTCCCATAATTGTTTTCACACTTTCCTTTTTCGTCCGTCCCACAATTGTTTTCACACCCTATAAATGGAAACTATTACTTTAACTTTATCCTCACAATCCAACTAATCTCATTATTTTAATAATATAACTTTACACAACACTCTACTTTTTCTTAAAAGTTGTGCCATCCCAGAGGTGAAAACACCTCTGGGACGGAGGGAGTATCATACAATTTTTTTAAATTAATTTATAAATATAATAATTTTTTTGAATCAATGTGTAAGTAAGGTTTTTTAAATTATTATTACTATGCATAGAGAAAGAAACAAATGTTTGAATAATTGAGACAACTTACTTATATTACTTTCATCTATACTTGCAGGATATTTTTGATGAAAATGCAGCCGTAATTTTTTAAAGAATTGATAGAGTATGCATGTTGAACTAGAAGGAGTAATAATAATATGAGTCAATCGACAACTAATTAAAAGTTAGTATTTGCTACTAGCTCCCTTTCACTCTCTGCATATTTTCTCTTCTAATTTTTTTTTTTTTTTAAATTCGCTGCCCCCCTCTTGTTTATTTAAGGTTTCTTATAATTCTTTTTTAGATAATGGATCAATCTACTGTAATTATAATGTTTATTTGGTGTCTGTGTGATTATTATTTTCTTGTTTTTTATATTATTTAGGTTATATATTTTCGGATGTATTTTCGAATTCATTCTTTCAATATTTTATGTTTGTTCTCCTTTTTTTATGTTTCTCCACTCCACTTGTTTTCAGTTGTGAGTCTTTCTATGCCTGTGTGCATTCCTCTCTTCTTTCCTCTTATTTTGATGTTTTATAATTTTTTTTATGTGGATCTTGAAGATAGGTTGTTGTTCTTTTTAGATCTGGTATTGAGTCAGATGTATTTTGATTTCTTCAATCTGTTTTGTTGTTGGATTCGAGTGGGATGCATGAAGATGGGAGGAAAATACATTAGTGTTGGGCGATTCTTTTTCCAGTATGAGCGTGAAGATGGGAGGAAAACACCTTAGCGTGAGGTTTTTTTTTTCTTCCTAATTGATCTTTTGAAGAAAAACACGTATCTGCACTTTTGTAACTCTCCACTTCCTCTTGATTGGATTGGAACAACTTTTCTTCTTATTTGAAAACTTAGTCTAGTTGTAGTTGTGATGCTTAAGTCTCTTTGAATTGGCTTGGTTTCTTCGAAAAAAATAAAATAAAATAATATGAGTCAATATCTCCACATATAATCAACTAGTATGTAGATCCGCAAATTTTGAGGAATGACAAATAAAATTTTACATATAATAAGAATTATTATTTTTAAATATTTATATTTTATAAGAATTAATTTTTATTTATAAAATGATATTTTATATAATTTACATTTTCATACAATTTAAAATATAGAGTTGAGATGAAAATACTTAAAATATAAGGGGGTAAATTGACACTTAAAATTAGACTTAATAAGAATAGATTGCAACTGTTCAAAAAATAATAATAATAAGAATAGATTGCAACATAGATTTTCATTAGGTTTGTCTATATAAATAGATAAATAAATAATTCGAACATCATAAAATTAAGAACATGAAAAAAAAAGAACATTAAAAAGACCAATAAATAATTCAAACATCAAAACATTAAATCAAATACACATGCAATTGTAGCAATTAAACATTACATGCAAAATAAAATCACGAAATGTGTATACCAATAGAAAAAACTATTATTCCACCAAATTATTACATGTAAAATACGAACCTGTAAAAATATCGAACATAAAAAGATAAATAAACAATTCAAACATCAAAATACAACAATAAGAATATCAAAAGATAAATAAGAAGAAGCAAGAGACAGACGAAAGAATATAAATTGAAATTTATAAAGTATAGAAATTATGATGAACAGTTGAGATTAAAAAGATTATATATATGATTTGATATTATGAATATATTTATAAGATTTATATAAAATTGTACTCCTTCTGTCCCACAGGAATTTGCACACTTTTTTTATTTTGATATCCAACACATAGTTGCAAACTATTAAAAAAGAAGCATCAATTTGCATGCGCACTCACATAAATATACATATAATTACTCATATACCCTGCTTTATTTAAAAAATATTTTTTTCTTAAAAAATGTGAAATCCCAGAAACACAAGTTTTCCTGGGATGGAAGAAGTATATATTTATATAATTTTGAAAATGTAGGGTCAAGATTAAAACACTTAACATATAAGATCGAGATTAATTCTTTATGTCAGAGTTAATGAGAATAGAAAAATTTTCAAATCGAGAATTGTGGTTTATTTCATAACTTCGTCTATATATAGTACAAAGATATTACAATATTCATTTTTTAGTAATATCTTTATATTTATAAATTAAAACTTTAGCATTTATTTAAATATTTTAATGTGCTTATATGCGTAAAATATTATGATATTAATTTATAAAAATAGTGGTGTTATTAAATTAACATTATGGTATTCATGATAGTAATTGGTTACTGTACCTTTTTCAAAATCAAGATAATACTGCTAAAATGGGGAAACCAATGACCACTTCAAGTTTTTTTTTTGTCTGTTTACAATACAAATTCTTTATTCAATTGATAAGCCAATCGAAGTTTTTATTTTTTGTCCGTTTTAATACAAGTTTTGTTCAATTAAAAAGTTTGGCTTTTATATTTCTCTTTTTTTATTTTAGCTTAATTGCAAAATAAATTACCAACTTTTCACGAATTGTAATTTAATCTAAACTTTTAAATTTTTAAAAAATGAACTCCACCTTTCATATTTTTGCAATTTACACTACGGGCAGCAACTTGACCCTTGCTCAAAAGATGATGTAGATAAATAAATACACATTCATCATCACAATAACCATCCACATCATTAAATATTTAAAATATAAATAAAATTATTAATATTATAAATATAAAATAATAAAAAACACATATAATTTTAGAAAAATTAGTCAACTTTTTTAAATTTTAAAAGTTTGAATGTATTTCAAAAATAAGTTTAAATTAGTAAATAATAAATTAAAAGTTATATTCTCTAAAAAATAAATAAATATTTTATTATATTTAAACTTAAAAAATAATTTTTTTAAATACAATTTTTTTAAAAAATATTAAATATTAAAATAAATAAATAATTATATATATTCCTCTAAAAAATAAAATATATTGAGTTATATTAATTTTTTTGATCTGCGACAATCATCTTCTGGATCGTCAAACTTCGGGTTATCTTTTAATATATGCCAAGAACTTATATGATGAAATTTTATTTCATATTTTTCTTTGTATTGAGCATTCATCTTCTCTATAATATCAGCATCACTGCAACCACTGCCTCAAGCATTATTCTCCTAATTAAAATAACAACATAACTATTTTACCTATTTTTGTAGTGTATGGTAATATGACTTTAGCATATTACAACTCATAAACCGTGTGCCGCTTGCACGGTTCCTGTTGTATGCCTCAGCAATTCGAATACACATTTGTTCCAATTTTTTATTATTTTCGATCATAGAGTATCCTAATATCGATCTAACAACTTACGAGTTGAGCATTTTCTTCATGAAAGTAAGTTTTCTATTGTAGAATAGGAGCCTTCAGTGGATCATCGGCAGCCTCTAAATCAGCAGGGAGATTTGTGCGCTCAAGTCCAATTGGAGAGAATTGAGACGAGAAAGAAGACGAATGTTGAGAGTTCGATGTTGAAGTGTTTCCTTCTATCTCTGGACCATCTCTATTAGGCCTTTTTTATGAATTTGATCTCATTGGCGGATGAAAATCACATTGAGAAGCTGGCATGTAGGAAAATTGAGCTAGATACATGTAGACAAATTGAGGTGAATTAATCGGGTTGTGTTTAATCTTTCAGGAAGAATCGAAAATTTTGGGATTAAGATTAGGATTTTGAGAATGAAATTTGATAATCAGTGGACGAAAGTTGATAGTTGAGATTGATGCATCCAAATTTTAAAGAATTGTATCATTACATTCATTCTTTATCATTTTTTAGAAGAGAATTAGCTTAAAAAAATAAAAATTGATAATATAAAAACATGTTGCACATCAAATCTAATAGTTATGCCTTATGCACAACTATGTGTTGAAGTTACACAAGTTTTGAGGGCTGAAGTTTGGAATTCCATGTCTTATTAGTTGACTTGAGTATAATAGTACGTGCTGGAATAGTAATATAACATTAAACAATAAGTCTATACTGCACCTCAAATGTAATTTTAAACATAGGAGTATAATTTTTTTATTGAATAATATAACTATCTGTACTGAATAAATACGACATAATGCTCACAAGTTAACTGATATTGTTCTATTCAAACAGTAATGCTATGAAAACAACAAAATATGATTTGAAGTATGTATATTGTGAAACTTATTTCATACATAAACTACTTTTCAATATTTTTAGTAGTAAACCTCATACTCTATAATAATAATATAAACTAATACTCTTTAGTAGCAATAACCAAACTTTTTATATTCGTTAGTGAAAACAATTTGTATTTTTTAGAATTAATACTTTTTTATGAAAGAAATTACTAATATTCTTTAATAAAATAACTAATATTTTCAAAATAAATTTTACATTGTACTTGGGTTTTAAGAATTAAGAACTTGTCAAATATAAAACCGACATTGTGGGAAAATATAATTTGCACTAAACAAAGTCAATGTGAGCCAGGCAGTGGCTCCAAACGGAATTATGGATGTTGATAGTACTCCGTCCGTCCCATCATTTTCTTCATAGATGGAGTTTCACCCATATTAAGAAAAAGTGAAGTATGTGAGTATAAAGTTAAATAATAAAATATAAAAAGTGTATTTTATTGACTTTTGTGAGTGTGAGTTGTTTCCTTTTTTTTGGGTGTGAAGAAAGAGTTGGGACATCCATATAAGGAAAGTGTGAAATTTATCTTGGGACAAAGTGAGTATTATTTTGAGATGGGTCAGGTTCTTAATAAATTGGGTGCACCAACCAAAAATGTGTGTGATGTAGTTTTCTCTGCTTATAATATTTAGTTAACCCCATTTCTGAATCCTAAGTTTTAGTTCCCCTCCACGATAAATGATCTACGTTGCCTTAAATGACTGTTCATAATAAATAGTTTACTCACTTAAAATAAAAATATTATAATTATTATTTTTATTTTAAATGTTCAATTATCATAAACGGAAGGAGTACACGTTTTCTTTCAAACAAACATTACATTAAGCAAATGCAGAGTCTATTCATCATTTCCTGTGATGATTGTTACGAGGTAGAATCCCAAATTTGCCCCTTCTTTAATGTGACTGATCGCTCTTCATTTGGCACCATGTCTGAAAATCTAAATGGACCCTACCCTGCACGGCGCCGCGGAAGCCAAAACTATGGGAACATTTGATTGAATTTAAGTGCTCTTTAAAATACTTCATAAACTATTTAAAACTTTATAAATTATATTAGAGTGTTTAGTAAAATAAGATATAATTTTTTTATTTATTTTATAAGTTGTAAAATAATAAATTGGGATATCATAATTTTTTTTTTTCAACACTTATACCTCTACTCACCCCAAATCCTGTCATCATTCCGCAATCTCTATCTCAACATAGAAAATAATAAAATATTTATATATTTTATTAAAATTAATTTTAAAAAAATGATGATAAATTATTAAAAAACTTATAAGTTGTATTAGTCAAATACTTCAACAACTTCTAAACTACTTAAAAATAATATTTTATGAGCTCTTAAAATAACATATAAAATATTAGAATTTGTAAGATGTTTTAATTAAATTTAATCAAACACCATCTAAAAAGAGTTAATTGATTTCTTCCTTAGACATTGGAAAAGTTCCGGTAAATTAATTATCGTGAGCTTTGAGATTAAAATAAATTAACTTGGAAATGATCACATTTTCATCAATTAATATAAATTTATATGTTTACCGTCAATATGATAATAATTATTTAAATATATTTATATTTCATTATTATATCTACATTGAACATATAAATTTGTGTCTACCTATTAACAAATCATATTTTCTATACATTATAATAATTGAAAGATGAGACTAAAATTATAGGTGTTTAAATAATAAATTACTATATATAAATATTATAGTGAATTGTCAAAATACCTCTTCGAGGTTTGTTCATATTAAAGAAGAATATCGTGATTTGAATAATTACTAAAATACTCAGCAAAATAACTAAAAGCTTTATTTGATTAACATGTAGTGTCCTTTTCTTAATACTAACTTTGAATAATACATGTTATTTTTTAATATCTAAACATGCAGATTGAGGATTCAATACGATTTTGAATCAAGCGGTTGCAGATTTGAAGTAAGAAATTGAGAGACTTTATAGACTGTTACAAAATGAGTAGAGTTTATTAGTAGGAGGTTCTATATCATGTATAAACATGGTCTAAGAGTGTTCTCAGGTAGAGCTCTGAATAGATGATTGATGCATGCAAAACATAAATTTTTAAAAAGTAAATCGTTTCTATAGCATAGCAAGTCTAGGACTCTACGTATTGTTGTTCTTCCATATTATTTGATAGTTGTATACGTTTCATAACAGTGTTGTTCAATGGTTGTATTGCTTTACAATACAAAATTTTCTATAGATTTATGGTTAGCCTAGTGATATGTTAGATTCTCACTTCATATATTGAATTTAAACTGTATGTTTGCTTTTTAGATCCCATGCGTCAGATCTAATTATTTATTTATTTGTATTACTACTTGATTTAGTGAAAGTTTTTCATGAGGCACTCATGGACTATTTATAGTCTATGAAAAATTTTGAATTTCGATTGCACTTTTGTTTAAGTTTTTCGCTATGTCTATGCTATCTAAATTGTTTCAATATTGTTAACAACATTCTGCAAAATTGAATATGTACACACACATTAGGATTTTTAATTGGCATCAAAGCCAAAAACTAGTTAAATTTAGTTCAGATATTGTGTCTTTAGTGTGTATTTATTTTTTATATATCGCTTTTAACAATGGAATATCCATTAACCCCGCATTTAAATCTCCTATTTTGGACGATACAAATTATATCAATCGACAGCCTAAAATAAGGATGTATATTAAATTCATATATGAACATGCATTGATAAGTGTTTTATCTAGATGAAATCAATCAAGAACTCCAGGTGATAATGACAATGATGCCATAATCAAAAGAGAGTTAGACTAAAAAAAAATAAAAAATTAGCAAGTTAAAATTTGAAAGCCCTCAATGCAATTTTTACATTTGCTAATGTATGAATGTTCAAATTTATTTTGAATAGTATCTCTGTAAATGATACTTTGGATCGATTGTAAGAGCACCGTGAAAGATCTAAAAGTGTTCGAAAAATAGAACTTTGAATATTTGGAATCAAGTTTGAGAACCTCAAAAAGAAGGAAAATGAAAATATTTCATCATATAATGAGTGGATCACTGAGATTGCCAATGAATCTCATTTACTTGGTGAGCTAATATTCACCACAAGGTTAGTACATAAAATTCTTCGTACATTTCCTAAACATTTTGATGCTAAAATTTGTGCTATAGAAGAAGCAAAAGACATTGATTCAATTAGTCAAAATGAACTTATGAGTATTTTAAACACTTATAAAATGAAATTTACTCAGAAAGAAGAGTCGTCAAATAATAAAAGGGTTTTAGTTTTCAAAGTTGAAACTTCGTCTAGTGCTGAAAATTTTTCTTATGTAACTGAAGTAGATTCAGATTCTAATGTTGTTGATTTACGTTACAACAATTCTGATGATATTTTTTTCTGTTGGTCCCTTGAATATTTGGTATAGCAGTTTTCAAGTCTAAAATGGGGATTGATTAGACTTGATAACACTTAAAAAAATTTGAACTTTTGTTCTTAATAATATGTTGCTTTTGGAAACAAATAGGAAGACTTAAGTTCTTCTGATTTTTAACAAAATCAGCTTGTAAGATCAGCTGAGTGCGCAATAACTTTAAATGTGCGGAAACATTTTTAATTAAAATCTTTTCAGAAAATCATGTTAGTGTAGAACTTTAAGTAAAGCAATTAAACAACAAAAGATATTTATAATGGTTCGTATAAATCCTACATCCACTCTCCTCTAGCCAACTTGGTATAAAGGATCTCGTCCTTTAATTTTCTCACTCACTCACAACTCTCTTACAAATTGGTTAACAAGCCAGTTTTTTATTAGGATGATATGTCTCCTGTAACTCCTAACAAACCACACAACTTCAATATAAAGAGGTGATAAGTATTTTCCGATGACTTCTACAAAGTCAATTACAAAATGTGCTTATTAAAGACTTGTGAATAGGAGTATATTTTTGCAGAGTTTTTGCTTGATCTTTATGTGTGTTCATTGTATATAGAACTCTGACTTTGCGCTCCTATTTATAATGCTCAAAACCTAGCCGTTATAAAGTCAAATTTGAATTCCTATAATCACTCATTCAATCAATCAGTGAGATTGATTGATTTTTGACTTTGAGCTGGAACTGCTACACACCCCTTCTATTTTCTTCAGCTACTTGCTCTAAGTACTTGTTCATTCTTCTCTTGAGGGTAGGATTATCCTTCTTATCTGCTAGTGTTTAAGCAAGAGCAGTTGATCTGCTTTCTCACTTCTTGTCCATGGCCATCTGCGTCCCAACAAGAAAATTCTCAACTTCATTAAGCTGCGTCTTTCCATCAGCTCAACTTTTTGTGCAATCACCTAATTCTGCAATTCAGCTCTCTTCTCTTCTTTTCCCTTTTTAATATCATATAAGAAAGAAGAGGATGTAATGTTAATAGCTTCAAGAATGGAGGTAGTGGCAACTGAGAGAGCATCTTGCAATTTTTAAGCTTTCACCAACTCTTCTCTCAACTGGTTCTTGAGAATGTCCACCAGAGCCATTTTGTTCTCAACATGCTCTCTCAACTAGCTCATATATATAGTACCTGAGAGTATAGGCGAGATCAAGCTTTGTGCATATTCTCTATATGATAGGTGTGTTTATGTCTTGATTTTCTTCTCAACCTTACTCTCTGCCATGACTGGAGTCATAGTTTGAATAGCTCATAGAGTATCTTGAATCTGCTGCAGCTGATTGTCAAAAAATATCTTCATCCAACATAAGAGCTGGGGTTACCCAATATCTTGAACCCAATATGAACTAATGTGTTCGTCTATGGGGGGTGATGGGTATGATATAGGCTGAAACGATGCCTATTGAAGCCTAAAAACCCTTTTTAGACTGAATAGATATGTAGGCAAAATGGATAAAATTAAAATATTGTTCATCTTCCCACTTCCCCGGCAAGGAGGCGGCACTATCTACACGGATTTTATGTGATTCTTGACCCATCACATATCTTCAAATCCCAACTATGAAATTCCACGGTCCGGCGGTATGATACGCGTTGGAATGTAAAATTCAAAATCTTTTAACCCAATATGAACTGATGTGTCCGTCTGTGGGGGTGATGAACATGATATAGGCTGAAATGACGCCTATTGCAGCCTAAAAACCACTTTTAGACTGAATAGGTATGTAGGCAAAATAAATAGCCAGCATGAATATGTCAGAGTTATTAACTAAATGCACGTTATTAATTAGGTAGAAGTGAATTGGTCCTACTTATAATTTAGAGTTAAAAAGTGGCCCTAGTTGTAGTTCCCCAAAATATAATTTATTAACTTTTATGAGTGTAAATTATTTCTTTTTTTAGGTTTGAAATTAGAGTTGTGACATCTTAAAATAAAAAATGTGAAAAAATAAAGTTAGGAAAGAAAGAGTAGTAATCACATACAAAATAAAAACTTTTTTTTTTATATAACTTGATAATTAGCCCACTAATTCTATTCATTTTAAAAATTGAATATTTCTTGAAGGTGTACCGTTAAAACATAAGAGATGCACTCCTAAATTTTGAAGTGAACACTCACAATTAAAAGCATGTTTTACATAAAAATAACTTATGATGCAAATGACTTTTCAATTTCATGCATCACTATTAAATTTTGATACTCTTCATAAAGCTCTCAATGCTTCAGTTTGTTTATTTTAAAATTTTGATATTTTAAACTTAAATATTATCATATTATATTTTTTATATTCCTGATAAAATTTGAATACTTTTAATCAAATATTTAAATACTATTTGAAATTTCAAAACTCATTTATGGTAATCATTTTCATACATGCCCTTCCAATCACATATTTTATAGCGGGAAAACCCACTGAACTTTACATTCAAAAAGTCGCGATAATTTCAAATGTGAAACTTTGAATCTTTGAAAATATTATATATATATATATATATTATATATAAAGATGTATTTATTCGTATGATCACATTTAGCATAAAAAATTATACAAATATAGAAACTGCCGAACTAGTATATGCCTTAATAAAAAGATGGGCGATTATTTTTGTCGAAGCAAATTATTTAAAATTATTAATCCAAAAGAGGAAAAAACAAAATGCTGTCCAGCTGGCCAGGAAAAAGAGCGGACTCCAAACAGAAATTCAAATGCGTCTAATAAAATTTAGCCGGAGCCATGCATGACCCGGTCAACCGGTACACAAATTACAAAGAATTGGGGACAGTTCCCGTACGAGTGGGCACCGCGATTTGCCGGTAGCCGGTCATTTTCGCATTTATCTATAGTGGCAGTTATTAGTGTTCATTTAATTCTCTATCAACGCGCTCTCATTCCCTCTCTAGAATTTTTAACTCTGGAACTTGGATAGGAATTAGCAAATATCTCTCAGATCCCTGCCATTTTTTGATTCGGCTTCTTCTCTCGCATGTTTTTCGGAGCTCTTCTCGGGATACTGGCGTCTGCATCGCATCTTTCTGAGGAGGTATAATTGTGTTATGCCGCACTGTGTGGACTTGTACTTCATTCTGGTTGTGAATTTTTTTGTTATCAGTGTCTTTTGATGAAGTTCTGTGTTAAGGAAATGATTATGAAGTGTAATCTTAAAAAGTAGCTTTGTTAATTTTGACTATTTGAGCATAATAGTGACCTAGGTAACTGCCAAACCCATGTATGCACTTGTGTGTGTGTGTGTGAGAGAGAGAGAGAGAGCGTATTTTGTCAATTTATAATGCTGAAGCTACAATTTTGATGATGTGATTAATGGATTCAGCTACTTGGATCAACCTGAGTCCGTGAATCACAAAATCTCAATGCATTGCATTTATAACTGACTTGTATTGAAATTTAAAAGTTATCCATAATTCCTAGACTTGCTAGTTAATTTGCTTAGTTAATGGGGAGATATTTCTCTCTCTCTAGATTCGTTATGTCTTTTGTATATTTTTGAAGTATTTTCCTATCGAAGATTTGTTTCTGAGCTAGAAGTTTTTGGGTGCAGTTGAGATTTTACCAAGCTACATCTTCCTCGGGGAGCACGATGAAGATTAGTTGAATCTGGAAACCCAACTCGGAAAATAGCAAATTAAAAGGTTCTACCCACTATTAGTATCACCATCTAGGTTTTGGTTTCAGCTTAAGTTCTAATAGTTAGTTTTGCATCTGTGTGTCACAATTTGCCTCATGTAAACTCTGGTTATTCCTGATGAATCATTGACTATGTTGCTTCTTTGGTGCTAGTTACATCTGCTAAAAGGGGATGCTGGAGGCAGAATCATTCCCTTCACGGGTCTTATCTCCGTTCCGTGAGGAAAGTGGTGATGAAGAGCTGTCAGTTCTTCCAAGGCATACAAAGGTTATTGTGACTGGAAATAACAGAACGAAGAGTGTTTTGGTGGGGCTGCAAGGCATTGTTAAGAAGGCAGTTGGGCTTGGTGGTTGGCATTGGCTGGTATAATTTCACCATCACACAAACTATGTGGTCCTGATTTAGTTTAAATCCTATTGTATTATATTGTTTCAAATTGGAACTTAACATCAATTATCCTCATTGTTTGTTCTTTCCTTTTTCTGTTAACATTCTTATCAAATCTATTGTAACGTACCAAAGTAGAATGAAAGGAAATTGTTTTATAGAATTTGGTGGGGAATGCAGTTTATATTTGGATCATTGCACTGGTAGAGTTTGGGTATGCTTTATCCAGCTTTTGGTTATGTTTAAATATTCTTTTGTCAACTTAAATGGCCTGTCTTAGATAAAACAGAGTTATTTGCTTTTTTCTCTTACTGGGAGAACATACTGCACTAAATCAAGTGGAAAAATGTTTGGAGATACATTTTTTCTTTTCTCTTTTTCTTTGATTCATGCTTACATGAAATCGAAAGCAAGGTGGTCTAACTATATATTGTACTTCAGTGTTATATTATGTTGTAGAGTAACTAGCCTAGGATTTTCTTATTTATGCAAAGTGAATTAGAGCTTTCTTGCATTTTCTGGCTGAAAATTTTGTCATTTATAAATTCACAGTAGAAGCAATAAGATACTGTATGTAGTGAAAATAATCGAATTTAAGGAAATTTGGGAGTTCACCATTAATGCTTCATTCTTTATTGTTGTGAATTTTTGAGTTCTTCCTTCTGCCAAGCATTTTCTTTTGCTAAAAACTTGCAAGAAAAAACTGAACCAGGTTTTGAAGAATGGGGCTGAGGTCAAGCTCCAAAGAAATGCTTTGAGTGTATTAGAACCACCTACTGGAAATGAAGAAGATGATGATTATGACTTTGATGATTCCAGCAGTGGCTCCGATCTTGGTGACAAGGACCATCATCGCATTCGTAAGCTAACTAGAGTATCCTTTTATTCCATATTTTTATTCAATTTTGTGTGATAGCCTTTCTTAAATCTCTGCAACTCTCTTTTTGATCAGCTTCTGGCTTTCAATTCAGCAAGATCAACAAACCTAGAGCTCGGTGTAGTAGGCCATGGTTGCCATCTGCTTCAATGAAGTCAATTAGTCGCAATAGTTGCAGAGAAGTTCAGTCCAAATGTCATGCAACCCAATTGGTAAGCACAAGGAATAACACAAATTTAATAGGTTTGATATACAAAAAATTACTGGCCTCGTGGTGGAGCTTATGTTATTAGTTAACTTTATCTGCCAATTAAGTTTCGTAGTTAATCATGAAATTCAACTAAAACTCTAATAATAGAATGTAAATATGATTACCAAACATATATACACGTGATTATCTAATGTCAATGCATAATTGGCTATTGATTTAAATACTTTTTGTGTACAATTTTTGGGGTCTTTTATTTACATTAATGGTGGATGATACAAAACAATTTGAAATTTTGGGGTCTATATTTTTTTTACATGAATTACTAATTTTGCTTTTACGAATAATTGTATATTTTGGCTGAGCATCATTCTGATATACACTTGGTATTTGATTTTATCAGAGAGTTAATTTGGCAAAGCTTGGAACTGGATCACTGTGGAGATATCAACGAAGCTTCCATCTTGTGGGTGTCTTACTCCCTAATTTTCATATGTTATTGATCAAATCACGATGCTTATTATTCAGCATGCTCATATTATTCTATTCAACTCCAATTTGCAGGCAAATATTAGTCCTAACCCTACAAAGGAACAGCTGGTTAATGCTATCCAGCAGCATTTCACTTCACAGGTATAAAATCTTGCTCTCCCCCACTCCTCCCTGCTTTTAATTAGACGAACCACCGTATAAGTAATTATCACATTGCTATAGTTGATATTTCAAAGAGAAGAAGAATAATGCTTCGCTTTTTCTAATAAAACAGTATGTGGATGAGGTGCAAGTGATAGTGGAATTCATCCGTGCAGCCAAGAGACTACAATCAGTTGGTACAAATTGAGTTATGATTGAAAGTCGTCGGATCTTTCTCATTTCCCGTAAGATATATGTATATGTTTCTATAGCTTATTCAGTGAAGGATGCTAACTCTAGTTAACTGCATGCTAATTTGGAGACCAGGTGTGTATGAGAGTTTTAACTTATTCCCAGTCTCAGGACCCTAACCTTGTACTAACTGCGCATCTTCCCATTAATATTATGCTCCTAAATTTTCTCTGTTTTGTGCCATCTAAATCCGGTTAGATATGTGGTGGTATTTACAACTATTTTTAATACGTGTCATGTTGAAATAAGAGATCAGCTGCTCTATTAGTTGGGATTTTGTGAAATTATTGGGAGGGAAACATGTTGCAGATCAACAGAAATTGTGTGGTTTTTACTGTACTTTTTAGGCGTACTTCGACTGTGCTGTAATTTACAAATCCAAATCCCCCCCCTCCTCTCTCTCTATCTTTCTCAACAATGTGTTATAGATTGGAAGTCATGTGGGGGCATGGCGTGATTTTATGGTGGGGATGGGACAAGGTTGTTAATGCCAGCCTACCAACTGGTGGTTAGTATACATACATATACATACATGTGTGGTTTTTATTACGAAGATAATATGGGGGACCCATGCAATATAATTGGATGGACCCTTTCTTTTACGTAAAAGTAGAGCCATTCTAAAATTGGCCCCCTTCAAAAAATAAATAATGTACGTGAAAATCAATATTTTACAGCTTTGCCTTTGGTTGGATTTTGAACCTTATTTGGACAAATTTGCGGTTGAGTGAAACACTATTATTATCACTTTTCAGTTGTATTTTTAAGTAAATAATTGTATCAAATTGGGAGAGAGTAACATTTGTGTAAACCACTTCCACTTTGATTTTTTAATATCATTCAAGTAAATGTTGCATCTAATAGGTAGGCGCGGGGTATTAATTTTAAAGTTATGTAAATTATTAAGTCAAGCCAAGTTAAATGCGATCATTTTAAGTATTTAATCGAGCCGAGCTTGAGTTCTAAAAGTTAAGCTAGTTTGAATTGAATTATGCACTTTGAATCTCAATGAGTTTGAAATCGATACTACTATGAAAGTATGAATTGACTCCCTTTCTTTTACACTTGTTGGTCTGAACCCTCAAGTCTCAACTAGGATGACTAAATGACCTGTCGTGTAGCCGCTGTGCCCGACCCGTCCTGTTTAGATCAGCCCCACTCCATTTTGAAAACAGGACAGGGCAGATATGAGTTTACACTTTTACTGTCCTGCCCTGCCCGCAAAATAATATATACTCCCTCTGTTTCAATTGTTTTTTCCCTTTTTTTTATTTTGGGAGGTCATAATTCTTTTTTCCTACCTTAAAAAAGAAATAATTTACATTTACAAAAGTTAATAAATACATTTTTTATATTTTATTAATTAACTTCACTCACATACTCTACTTTTTTCTTAATCTGTGTGCTCAGATTCTTTGGAAAAAAGACCTGGGATGGAGGGAGTAATATTTATATATAAATACTACTTCCTCCGTCTTACTATAAGTTGCTCATGTTGTCATTTTCGTCCGTCTTACTATATGTTGCTCATTGCTTTTTTACCTTTTTTTGGAAACTACTATTCACTTCTTTATTATTATTTTCAATACTTTTTACACTATTTTCATTATTTTTTCACTTTTCTCCATCATATCACTCATACTTTTTCACTTTTTCCATCACATCACTTATACTTTTTCACTTTTACCTTAATTCATATGCCCAAAAGCAACGAGCAACTTATAGAGATACGGAGGGAGTATATTTTATACTCCCTTCGTCCCAACTCTTTTTTCCACATTTTCCATTTTGGGATATCCTAACTCTTTTTTCTCACCTTAAAAAAGAAATAATTTACACTCACAAAAGTTAATAAAGTACACTTTTTATATTTTATTAATTAATTTCACACTCACATACTCTACTTTTTCTTAATTTGTGTGCCTAAGTCTTTTGAAAAAAAAGACCGAGGAAGGAAGGAGTATAAAATTAATATAATATATACTCCCTCCGTCCCAACATTTTCTTCATAGGTGGACTTTCACGCATATTAAGAAAAAGTGAAATATGTGAGTGTAAAATTAAATAATAAAATATAAAAAGTGTACTTTATTGACTTTTGTGAGTGTGAGTTGTTTCTTTTTTTGGGGTGTGAAAAAAGAGTTGGGACATCCATATAAGAAAAGTATGAAATTTATCTTGGGACAGAGGGAGTAATATTTTATAATATATCAAATAATCTAAAATTATATTTTTTATTTATAATTATAATATTAATATAACCTAAAATTATATATCACCTAATAATCAGTACCTAAAATATAATAAAAGAATAAAAAATTCTTTCTTTTCCTTGTTTTTTTGGATATAATTTGTTGAACATGATTTATTATTTATATTGGATATGATTTGTTAAATATATCTAAATATATATGTGTATGTATATAAAATTTTAGTATGTAAAGTATGGGCAGAGCGGCGCAGATCTGCCCCATGCTGGGCAGGCATGCGCGGGGCAGAACGGGGCGGCAGGGGCACGAGACAGAAATGGTTTTTTTTTTTTTTTTTTGACTTTTCATTGTTGGCATCTTTTCAATCATTTTCGTTTAAATTTCTTGTTAACATAAATAAATAAAAGGGTTAATTCTATAAAAATACACAACTTTTTACTCAACTTTCAATTTAATTTCGGGTTTTATGATTATAATTAAAAAGCACAAATTTTTAAAAAAATTCAATCTGATACATACTTTTCATATCCGACCGGCAATTAATGATGTATCTCACCGGAGTGAGTAAAAGTTTGTAATGCTGGCATGCATGCATAAAATTTAAAAATTCAAATTTCCTGTATTGAGATTTTTCAGAATTTGGTATGATTTTGGGCAATTTTTCTAGGGTATGTAGGTGTTTTTTCAAGTGTTCTGTGAATCTAATATTGAACGTTACAAACATATAAGAACATTTTTCCCTTTTACAGCCAGAAAATATTTATAAATAAAAAGTATTGTTATTTTATATATATGAATATGATATATGGTGTGCAAATTAATAAAATAATATATAATTAAATGTGCGTACGTTAGTATAGTAAACTTTTACGCGCTCCGATGAAACACGTTATCACCTTATCGGTCGTCGACCGAAAATAAAAATATGTATCGAATTGAAATTTTTTAAAAGGTCGGGCTTTTTAATAATAATCGTGAAGCTCATAATTAAATTGAAAGTTGAGTAGAAAGTGGTGCATTTTTATAGAATTAACCCTAAATAAAAAATTTATTTTGGCGGAATATAATTGTCCCAATTCAATTTCGAAGCAGTCGCACATAAACTGCAAGTTACAATTTGAATCTTAAATTAGTGTCTCACTATCAAATTAAGTCTTGAATTTTAATTTTGTACAGATAACCACCCTGTTTTAAAATTAAAACAAATCAGTCCCTCAAGGCCTTTACTAATAGGATGAGGAATGCAATGCAAGCCACTTTGTCAAATAAATTGAGAAACAACATTATTTTGACAGCATGTATTTTATTTTAAAACTTTATTATGACATAAATTATGGACAATAGTTGATGAGAAGGTTGGGAAAGACTGATCAGTCAGAAGCTACAGAGACGATCTACTGAAATTTGAAGGAACACAAATGCATCACTTTAGGAACACAAATGATAGGCTTTTATATGTTACCACATTCTTAATAACATAGTGCCTCTCATTGAAGAGACCTTATCACTCTGTACTTGAATACACATTTTTAAGTAAACATAAACATTCTCAATGAATTTTTATAATTACCATGTTTCAAAATTAATGCTATAATTTATCGGCCACCGAATACCTAACAAATTTGTAGGAGGGTTTATTACATTTTGCAGAAACATGCCAAGTCTATCGCTGCTCACAAGTGTTATCCAAGTGGTAACATTTAGGATAACATACAATATGTAGGTGAATATTTGGCAAAATTAAGTATAATCATACACAATAGCAAAAGCAAATTCATTTCCAAAGAGCCTACTACAATCTACAAACAGAATTCTAAAAACCAAGAATTGGATACATCACTGATGATGGAGATAGTCCTTGATGCTTAGTGAAATTACAGTAAATAACCAATGACAAATACTTCAAGCTGTCAAAAATTATGAGAACATAAAAACACCTATATCCAAAATGTAAACCTGGGATCAAGAGAAAAGGAACAATCCCGCTAACTTTTGAGGAGGGTCTCGATAGCTTCAAAGAAAAGAGGAGCCATTTCGGAGTTTGGAGTTTTTATTGCACATTTGAGGCCAGGGACACCAATGGCTGCTGTAAGTTCGATTAAGAAAGGGATGCCTCGGGGAATCTTGGCTGAGAGATACAGCACATCTTGATTAGAGTGTTTGCGCTTGGCTATAAAGAACAAGTTGGATGCAGCTAGACGGTCTAAGGTTGGCTCAACACCATTCAGCACAATTGAGGGGAATTCCTTAGAGATTTCATTTGAATCAGGTAAAGATTTCCATGTCTGCATGATTCGTAGAAACAATGACATATTGGTCAATAGCTCCATAAATAGACGAGTTGTAATACCCTAAGGAATTCATTGAAATTATAATTTGCATTCTGCAGAAAAGTATTAATGAAGAAACGTTCAACTCCAGCCAATTTTTCAATACTGCCAATCCAAAAGGTACCTCACCTTGGAGTATAGAAGTACATATTTTCACCAAAACCACATAAAGTAGCACCTTTAGTAGTGAAAAGTGACTTATCAGTTGCATGTCTACTAGTAAGCACCAAAAATGGGTAGCATCTTCAATAAATTATTAGGGACAAATTCTTAAAAGTTTTTATAGTTAGAGAAAGCTTGTAAACATTAAAATATTATACGCAGTTGTGTTTGTATACTGCAAACGTCAGATATTATAAACTATTCTTAACCACATTGAATACTGCAAGCTCATGTCGGAATACTCAGAAGCATCAGATTTGGTAGAATCTTCAATTAAATTAGTAGGGACTACAGGATTAAAAGTTAGACTGCATATGCTACAACCTCTAGAAGATTGCTACAGCTAGAGGAAGCTTGCAAGTATTAAAATTATTATAAACTAATTAGTCCTTTAATCTTAACTGAATTGAGTACTAAGGAATACCCATACCTCAAGAAATGTGGCTCGCTCCATTCTTCCATCTTCAGTAAATAAAATAGACAACGAAAATTTGTCATTAAAATACCACACAGGTTGCTGATTATTTTTCACAGCAACCTGTAGAAGTGAACTTGGTGGACCAGGAGATATATTCTGGAACAAAACCATAGGCAGAAGAGCGCTTACAGATGTCCCAGGTAGCAATTGAGGAACCTGATGGAAAATGAGATGTCAGTTTGAGAAAATGGGAATAAAGGAAAGTTGAGAGGTAGTACACAATAGCCATTACAATTACCTGGAGAGGTGCACCTGCTGCAAGACCAAATGTGTTCTTGTTAAACTGAATCATAAATCCATCAAGTGGAATCTGAGTATTGTTCTCAAATAACATGCTGTAAAATATCTGGCCATCTCTTCTTAGCATTTGACCACTTATTTGTAAGCCTTGGCCAGTAGATGCAGATAATACAACTGGCAAGGAGGGTCTGCAATCAAAGATGAAATCCCATGAAGTACTCGTAAAAGCATATTGTAATAAGATTTTGGGAAGATATTCCCACTATAAGTTTCCAACTTTCCTTTTTTGGACGTCCCGCAATAAGTTTCTTATTCTATAAAAAGCAAAAAACAACACTCCATATATTAATAAAACAAAAGAACTTTTTTAAACAACTATCTACTTTTTCACAACTCCACATTACTTTATACAAAAGTCAATATTTGGTCCACCTTATATCAATAAACAAATATCACTTTCTTGAACATAACAATAAAAAGAAAGGGGAAAGTTATAGTGGGATGGAGGTAGTGGTTTGTGAGTCCTATAAGTTACTCCTATTTCGATTTCCAGTCCTTTTTTACTTTCACATATTGAAAATAGTCATGTAACTTTCACTTTTTTTCGACATTTTGGTACCGTAACCAGCTATAAGAGGTGAAACATCCGGTTGACCAATCTGACTGCGCCACGTGTACAAATCAGACTTTGCCACATCGGCGTCAACTGGATGTTCACCTCCTACAACCAGTTACCAGACCAAAATGGCAAAAAATATTGAAACTTACGGGACAATTTTCAATTTGTGAAAGTTAATAGAACTAAAACCAAAATAAGAATATCTTACATGACTAAAAAGACAATTTTCTCTAATAATTCTAACGGTACCAAAGTTCAAATGAAATATAGTAAACATACACAGCAGGGCCTGCAGGATCAGTCGATACAATGGCACTGCTATTGTCCATGCCCATCAGGTCAAGTAGATCAGGGACAGGTGCAGGAGCAGCAGCCGGCGGTCTTCCAGCATTGCTTGTGGCGGCAGGTGGTGGTGATGCACCTGTAGCAGTTCCATGAGCAGGTGATTCAGAGTACCCTCCTTCACTTACATCAGCATATTCCTCTTCCTCCGTTTTCTGAATGGTCTTTACACGAGTTACAAATGCATCAGGGGGCTTGTGGTAGACAGAGGACAATGTAGCAATGTTGGCAAGAAGCTCATCCAGGAGCGAAGGATCAATTGAATTAGAGTCATCACTGATCACAGGCTTTTCAGCTAGAACAACATCCTTGGCAGCCTGAAATTGCAGAGAACAAACATTACTTTCACGAGCATAAAATTCTCTGTTCACTGCCTTATTACATCTATCTCTTCCCTTGCTTTGATGCATATCTAGAAGAAATGTCAGAAAATGATAGAGTGAATATGTACAATATAACGGAAACAGCGGAAATATATAGATAAATCCTCAAAAACCAAGCTACAGAGAGAACAATCTCTGCCCACAACCATAGTTTCCAAACAATAATGATCCAAAGATAACCCTAATTTTAATGACTCGTACTTTAATAGTCTAAAACCTAAGTCGTAACTTAAGCCCCAAGTCATAAGGCCCACAGGCTATATATTAATCAAGACTAATTAAAAGACTCAACTTAAAACAGAAGCCCATTTAAAATAATAACATTCACAATAATAAATAAATATAAGGGGCTAATCAGATAATATTTACAGAACATGTGCCCTGTTAACATACACTTGCCCAAGCAATTCCTGGGTCAGCAAGCATGAAATATAGTTCCACATACAGTACATGGGTCGACTCAAGTTAGATTTGAACTAATCTCATTCTTAAGAAGGCAAATTTGAACAAAACAATAAAGTACCAACGATTACACCACGTCAATCCAAGCCCAAAAAGTGCAGCGGTTGGAAATTCATAATGCATGAAGAAATGAAACAATATTCAGATAAAACAAGATCTGTGCAGAAAATCATGATCCATTCTCCAACCCAACCACATTTCATTACTAAACTCAGGGGTACATATTTTCCATGTTTGTCCTGGTGACATCTAGTGTGCATGCATTAAATAGAAGATGCAGCATTTAACAGCACAAATTTCATCTTGACATCAAAAGAATACAAGAAAAGGACATCTCATGAGAATAAAACAGCCAGAAATGAGAGTTAGAACAATACAAAGAACAACTTGCATACCTCAGGATCGGTTGAGAGAAGTCGCCAATATATGTAAGCACGATCTCTCAGATCTGGATTATCAGTCTCAACAGTTGCATTATTCAGGACGACCTGTTGATAAGATTAGTGCTTTATATCTTGTTCCATTGCAACTCCAAAAGTTTACTAGAGAAAAATATTTCAGATTGTTATACCCAAGATTAATTCTCCCTTGCACTCTGTATATCATTAATTTCATATATCAAAACTTCTTATCATTAACATAATTAGTAGAAAAGGGACCTTATCAATATGTACACTAATCCAGTAATCAAGTTTGAGTTATCACAAACAGGGTGTACCCGATGGAAACTAGAATAGGCATTAGAAGGGTCATGCAAAAAACGCAGGAGTTGTTAAGGTATATACCTGAATCATCTGCTGAGGGCCTTCAGTCGGCTTCTTAAGGAAAAGTTTAACTGTTGCTGTTAGCAATTGCAACTGGACTTGTGGAGGTTCCTCTGGAAAAGTCTCCAAAAAGCTTTCCAAAAGCTCATCAGCATTATCGATTCTTTCAGCATATTCACCAATGATCCAAATCATTGATGCCTGTAAAGATGGACGTATGAGAAAATTCAAGCTCAACATGATTACCTCATGTTTTAAGATGCTGATAGCTTTAAGTAATAGCAAATTACCTTCGCCTCTGGCTCATCCAATGTATCTAAACTCTCACACAGAGTGGCAATTATGGACTCATAGCTGAACAAACAAAAACGTTAAGTTTTATACTGAAGGAATTATACAATAAATACCAAATTAATAATACCAATAGATAAAAGCAATAACATACGTGTTCGGGTATCTCCTAAATATATCCTTAATCACAATAATAGCTTCTTGAACAACATAGTTCACTTTTATCTTGATCAATTCAAGTAAGACACTAATACACCGTTCTGCTGCTCTCTCTAACTTGATTGCACAACGTCCAATAGCACGAACAGCTTTCCTGACAAAATCAACATCTACTTCGGTAGCATACTCTTTGAACTCCAATAGGACCTGAAAATGAGACAGAAAAGACATTACAATGGAACAAAAGAGAGGTCCTGAAAAAAAATATATAGCTCCGCACCTGGACATTGAAAAACTTAAAACCTCTGATTCTTATTAGTTGTTTTAAACCAATTCCAATCTGCACAGATAAAATATTGCAATCCACTCTAGACAATCAACTTACTTGATCAATATTTCTGTCCGAAGCAAGCTTTATCATGATTTCTAACTTTTCCATCTTCACATAAATTGGATCATTGTACTTGCAAAAGAATACCTGAAGGGCAAAGAAAGCAGCAATATGTAAGTTCAATTTCAACAGTAAAATTGCCAATTCAGGAAATATAGAACTCTGTGCAAGTGAGGCAACACCATTAAATACCTTGATTTCATGGGCAAGAATAGTGGGTCTTTTTTGCACAATAAGGTTTATGTTACGTAATGCAACATACTGTATCTCTGGTTCTGCAGAAAGCAATGTCACAAGAGGTGGGGCCATTTTCTTGCAGAGATTTCTGACTACATCAGTGCTGGTAATCAGTTCCATTTGTAGAAGGATCATCTGCAATTACAATCCAAAAGGATAAATTTTGATTAGGAAGGCATAGAAAATTTTGAATGTTAAAAAGACTGATGAATAGAAAAGAAAAAGATAACACGTCAAGACTATTTTGTTCCAGAATCCATGAGTGCAATGAAAAAGAAACTAGCTTTCATACTCAATGAGATCGGAAGGGTCCCAGGTAATAATATAGGGAAATGTGACCATATAGGTAAACTTAACCTTGACAGCTGAAAGAACAACAGCACAGTTCGCATGCTGTAATCGCGGAGTAACTCGCTCTACTATATTTTCAGCTTCACGAGCATCTGCTGCCTTATACTTGGAAAGAGCATCCAAAATGAAAACTTGACCCCACCTAAAGATGAAACAATATTATGCAAATTTAAGGAAGATGAAAGAGTAATCTTATGATATAAACTAAATAAAAAAAACAAATTGTAGAAAATCATCATATGCCATGACCACATTAGAAAAAAACATTTTACACCATAGTCCATAAGGATAAATGGTTCAATTAAATATGTTGTGCAGTACAGGGCCTAGACCACACTTTTTTTCTTTAATATGTGAAAAGTTAGTTTTTTCAATTAAATGTGTTATGCAGTACAGGGCCTAGACCACACTTCTTTTTTCTTTAATATTTGAAAAGAAAACTATATTATTTTTTCCAAGTTTACGCAAAGGGATATACATTGATACACAGCACACTACCAACACAATACACAAGTCTACCTAAATTAAAAAGAAACCTGATAAGTCACGTTGTTGCCATGCTACAAAAGAATCGCTATTCAACACATCCAAAACTCATCATTCATTTAAATGACCACTTCATTCCTAATTCATTCTCATCTAAAATGCAACAATTGTTGAACTAGGACATTGTTACATTCTTCCCTTTCAGGTAGACGATCATAAAGATATATTTATATTCCCATATTAACTGAGGTGATCAAAAACTCCAAAATGTCAGATCAACAAATTTGTAGGCATGCAAGCATGAATATTGATCAGTTTATGCATGAGTGACTATGTCCACTAGTTTATCCTTAAAGTAAATGCCAAAAGGCCAAATTTGTACTCTGTGCATTCATTTAGAGCAGTAAGAAGCTTTGAAAGTGTGTGGCTGGTAATCTCGAAGATAGGTCTGCTGCTGTGCTCTTGAATTTCTGCAAGCGCAGCAACAGCATTCGCAACAACCATAGGGTTGTTGTCTGATATTAAATCCTTGAGGGCATCCAGGAAACCTCTATCTTCGACTAACTCAGCATTAATGTCATAAAGTTTAGCAACACATATAGCTGCTGTCTTCCGAACATATGGGTCATCATCCTGTTATGAAGGAAAAACCGAAGAAAACTGCAATTGCTTAGTTTACAATTCTCAAATTATAGACATGCTAATGTTATAATGGAAAACTTAAAATACGAGAGGACTTACAAACATATAGCAAATAAAAGACACATAAAAGTTACCTTGAGACACCGCTGCAAAGGATCACATAAATACTCAGTTATTTTATCTACACGGATGCATCCCATTGTTCTCACAGCCAAAGCACGGATCAAAGGATTTGGGTCCTGAGAATCCTGGAATAATAACATGTACACTTGAAATTTTACCCTTTACTGAGTCATGTTCAATTGCTTTAAATAAAGATGCTACTTTCCATCATTGATTCGGTAAACATACAGAGAAAAGAAAAGGTTTAGGTCAACTTTTGTGATACCATTGCACCATAATTTCATATGTTCATATAACCATGCTCCAATAGGCACTTTTACTTCTTCATGCAACCACTCCACAAAATTCAGAACAATCCCACATATCATCAATCAAGCATCCACTACTCTTATTTTTTAGATTATTATGATGGCTAAGAAAAGATATGCAACAGAAAAGCAAGAGCGAATTTTAGCATACATGCCTTGTTTAGGTTTGTATTTAGTGAACGATAAAAGGCTAAGCTAATTCAGAAAGTGATTCCAGGATTTTCATCTTCTACCCTCTTCTTATGTACTAATACTCAACCTGATAGTAACATTAATCATGTGCATTTAATCGGAAACTATATAAGTATCTAATTAAAAAAACTATTATCACACGAATAGCTAACAGAAATGTGAGACTTAATTGTTCCAAAAAGCCGTAAGGAAATTCTAATAAACACTAAATCTGAATCAGCATGACATAAGACTATTAAAAAGCAGATATAAGGTAAGAAAAAGAACACAGAAATAACGCCTGCTCAAATGTGTAATATGAAAAGTATGATCAAGTTAATGCAAATTGAAGTAATTGAATCTGATACCATAGTAATTCAAATAGAAACAATTGCAACTGATACTGCAGGATTTCAACTCAAAATCAAGAATTAGTTTGTTACCCATATTGGAGCCAACTATGTTGACTCAACTACATCTGCCATGCCAAACAACCAATTGGCCCATGCATAGAACATGAATAAATTTTTACATCTTCATCTTACTAGAAAAAGTAGAATCATTTTGTTTAGACAAAAAATAAAAGAAAAACTACTAAGAGGACTATTTTAGTTCAGAAGCCACTATTCCAAAACCTATATCAACTTCCTGAATTAGAACACATGGCAGACTCTACATTCCATTCACATAATTCCACTTGCAATATATGACAGTGTAGGTTATAGCAGAGGCTAAAAGGTAAAAGAAACACTCACCAGTAATTTGCTTATCCTCCTTTTTAGATGTGAAGGAAACCAATACTTATATTTACTTTAGTTAAGATGGAATATCAATAGTTTGGTTTATACCAAATTCAAGAATAATAGAATATACAGAGTTATAATGCTTGAAAGACAAGAACTATTTTTAAAAGGCAAACAAAATCAGCAGCCAGAAAAGTCGCTGATACATGTAAAACTCTCTCTCACACACACATACATATTTGAGTGAATTGCATGATCTTGGAAAGTAGGAAACTTCATCATGAATCCTCTGTTAAAATTACCCTACATGTTCCTTCAACATTAATTTGACAGGTGATTACATTTGCTTATCTCCCTCTACCCTAATGGCTGACGTGGCCATGTGCTTTACTTCTAAAAGATCTATTACTCCTGCTCGGGCTCCAAAGCTTCATTTTCAGAGTTATCCTTACAATGGTAGTTGATTTCAACATCTTATTTTGAGGCACGTAAATACATAAAAGAGTTCATGTTTTAGGCCTGAGAAAGCAATGCATATGAACAAAGAATTTCATAACCGCATGGAAATGATATCTTTTTTTATTGTGATTTGCCAGCAAGGTACTACCTCCTCTTATCTAGAGGCAGGAGATATTAAGCTGAAGAACTTACACAAATGACAGGAGTTAAAACTAGCTATGAAAGAAGGAGCTTTTTTTTTTTTTTTTGGGAGGGGGAAGGAAGTACTCTGTTCATAACTGAATTACCTTCACAAATGTATTTACAGCGAGAATAGCAAGATCAGGCTGACTCTTAGCATAGTTGATGAGATACAAATACACAAGCTTTTTGAGCTCCAAATTTTCTGTTTGCATACAATTCACAACATCTGTAAAGAGTGAGGAAACATCCTTGCCCACTGTCATCGCAGCAATCACCTTCTTAACTGCATCTTTCCTCTTATCCTGCATTAAAAGCAGTTAAAACAATAACAGTGAGGTGGCTTTCATGTTAACAGAGCCAAAACCAGTCATGGAACATTTAGCATTTAAGATAAACTGCCTACAATTTTATCCAATTATTATTTAAGAAAAGCATAATAGTTCAATGGCAACAGAAATCAACATTGCAAGGTATATTTGATTCACACTAATCACGCACATTTTTCACAACACAGATCAGAAACAACAAAGAAAACCCAGAAAAATACAGATCACAATCAAACGGAGAAGTCACTGGATCTAACTGTTTTGACCACAAATCCACGGAGACATCTTCAGTACTCTCAAACGCCGAACCCATCAACACAGATCAACACAAAGTACTAAAATTACGGAAATGAAATCCAGACAATTGAGCAGACGATTAATCGGCAATTGCAGTTGTATAAAAGAAGAAGATCGAACAACTTAGGAGAACCTTGTACTGAGAATTAAGCTCTTCTTTGAGCTCGGGGATTTCACCCTTTTTGGTAGTGGAGAAATATTTGGAATCGTGACCGCTCATCTCGACGCAGGCCTCTGCTTCCGGCGGTGTGGACTGGAAAGAATAGTCGCAGAGAGAATGACGAAGAAAGCCAACGGGAGCGAATAGAAATTGAAGAGATCCGGTGGCAAGTGGTAACAACCGGGTCTGGATCCGACTTGCCTCCAATTTTATTTGGAAAATGCCTCAAATTCACCCCTTATCTTATTCTTATTATCATATAAGCCCTTTATCTAATTCTTTATTCGTTTAGACAATTCAAATTTTTAATCAGATCCAATACTGTGAGTAACGTGGGTAAAATGGAGTCGAATACATGCAAGTGCCATTAGAACCCCTAAATAGTAATACATATGAGTGCCATAATATTAAGATATTACATGTGGGTGCTAAATTAAAATAGTCTACGTAGAGGTATGCCCCTTGCATAGTTAGATGAAATTATATACACAGATGATTTGAAATTTCACATCATGTTGCATCTTGATTGTACTATTAAATGGCCGATTGTACTAGTAAAACTCTCATTATACCATACGTAATACTATTCAATTATGATGTGACACTTGACATGTTGATGTGACATGTCGGCGTTGTAGGATTGTTACTTTTTACTGTATTAATCATTTCGACACGACAAAGATGCTGTAATCTGATTAAGTTCCGACAATAATTTCCGACGGTATGGTAAAATGTACTACTATGTGACTATACTATTTGAATGTATATGTACTATAGTGACGTTATTGTGGTTATACTTACTCTTTTGTTATTGTACTATAATATTTTTTATTATATTGTCCTTTTGTGATTGTATTATATTAATTTTTGCCCCCAAAATATTCAGCCTCCACCATAACATTACAAGTTCAGAAATACAAAAACTCAAAATTAACATATATTAAAAAATTAAATAAATTGAGCAAGTTTGTAATTAAAATTAAACAAATTACCATCAAACTTCCCCATTACCTGTGTTCGAGAAAAATCAAAACTAATATGTAAAATTTCTAGAAATACAGTAAATTTATATAAATCGAAACAAATTTGTTTGTCGTCTCTGTCGCATCTGTTCGTCAAGACTCCTTCTTCCCCTTATGTCTTTCACCTACCTTCAACCGTCCACCCACCTCCGTCGCTAAAATCGGAATCCGCTCCCTCAGACCTACCAATCGGAAACCCTCCCCCATTGGTGGCGAACAGAGGCTTCAGTGGTGCCTCACCACCGTGAATAGACCCAAAACGCAGACGCCTCTGTTCTCACCACCTCTTGCCCTGCGCAGTCGCGGAACTCCGACGAGCACCAACAAATCTAACTCCATCGTTGAAATCATTGTTGTTTTCTTGCTCAGCGTCGAACAGAGTTCCATCGAATATCACCACAATTTTTTAGAGATGGGGAGAGAGGCGGAAAACAACACCTCAAGTTTCTATATGATGTATCCAACTATTGTTCTGTTAATCATTTTGATAAAATATGTGTTAGAAAATAATGGAGTGTGTATGGAAAGATGAAAGTGTTGACACGGACTTAGAAACACAAAGTCGAGGCACGAGTTTCACTCGCTCTCCGTAAGACGTTATTGCCCCCGTACACTGGTGCAATACGGATCGTAGACAACAGTCCCCAAGATACAACGACTTTAGAACTTCAGATTGTTGCACTACAAATCAGAAGTTATCGGCGAATCGCAAATAGGTATCCGGAACTCCCGACACGACTCTAATGCACACTTAGAATGCTTGAATGCTTTTAGAGAGGAGAAGGCTTATTTTGGTTGTGAATGAATGTTGGAATGCAATCTGTGGTCTAATTTATAATAATTGAAAAGATGTGGTGCCTTTTGGTGAAGGGCTGCATCTTTTCCAACCTTTGAATCTGAGCCCTTGGATCACACCTCTTGATTTTCAAGGGCTCTGATCGCACCCGTTGGCTGCACCCTGAATCTGATTCGCGCCTTTCTTACTCGGGTTCGAACCCCACTGGACGCGCGCCCATTCTGACTCCCAGACGGGCGACCCGGGTTCGATCCACAAGAGTTCGACCCGTACCTGCCGAACCGAACCGATGCGACGGTCCGTACACCAGGGTCTGACCCGTACTAGCCTAACCGAACCGACAGTCCGTACGACGCTTACGTGCGAAGTGCAAAGTGCGCCTCTAAAACGCCCAATGCGACTATGTGCGACGTGTGCGTGCCCGAGCCCGAGCCCGTGCGGGTGCGGGTGTAGCATGAGGGTCTTTAGGTTAGCCCTTCGGGCTAACCTTAAGGCACCAACATGTAGACCATAGAATATTATTAATTCTATTGTACACAAGTCTACATATAAGGGACTCCAAAACCTTCACATTTTCCTATATGGGACAAAGGAATATTTCCATATTTCCTCCCTTATTTTCTCTCTTCAACATGTTTAAGTTGCTAACTTCATGTATTAATATCTCATTCACCCGAAATTGGTTTTGAGCAAATTAATATCCCAAATTCATCTACTCCGAACGTAGATTAATATTTTGCAACTTAATTCCATTTTTCACCAATGGAACATCATGATAAAATTGGTCAAACTTGGGTCAACCACCCATATTCCAAACCAATTTCCAACAATATGTACCATTATAATTCAGGTGAGAGGGAAGTGCGTGAGAGGGAATTGGGAAGAGGGGGTGAGTAGTGGGGATATGGCCATATGGGTGCTTGTGTGTAAATGTTGTTTTACAAAATATTATAATATATATTTGTAGATGTGTATGTATTCTAATTGCAGAGTGGCAATATCCGTAATTAAAGCAATATGTTTGTCTTAAGATGAAGCCAAAAGCACATGTATGTAATTTCTAAAAAGCTTAGTATCTACATGAGTTTTGGGCTCTTAAATAGCACCTTCATGTAATTAAGTTTGTTTTTTCTGTCAAATTTTAATCAAAATGATATACTATATATTATAGGGTCCATGATAACAATAAACACTTCTTAATTATTTATTATAGAACACTAATAAAACATAGTTACAAATCACCCCAAGCCACGGAGCCCACACACCCATACATTTCTCCCTTTTCTCTCTTGCAAACTATTGGATCCATTTTCAAAATTTCACAAAAAATTTGTTTCCTCTCTCTCTCTCTCTCTCTCAAATTAAGGCGGTTGCCTTTAGCCCCCCTGTGTCGACGACCTTCGTCCAACTGTGACTGCTTCATCCAATCATCATCGATGACCACTCTCTCTCTCTCTATATATATCTTTTTCTATCTCTCTCAAACTAGCACGATGTTGCCTTTCTCAATGGTTGTCACCCCTTCGTCCGCATGCCCGTCATTGCTCTTTCATTTCACCATCCGATCTATCCCTCTCAGTGGTTGTCTTTGCCTTCGTCCAGCCACGGCCACCCTCTTCGTCCAATCATGACAAAGGTGAATAGAACTATTAATCCGGGTTGGGCTAAATGAGTCGGTTCATTCAACCCTGAGAATACAGGGTTAGATTTGTGCTTTCATAGGCCCATCTAAATTCGGGCCTTTCCCCCGTTCCTATTTGCCCGCAGGCTAAACGGGCTAGCCTACCAATAAAATGGGTATGTTCGCTAGCTCACATAATATCTTTATTTTATATATTACTAGTATTTTCACCCGTGCGATGCACGATCAACGATATTTAAAAATTAAAAATTAATTCTATTAATATCATTAATTATCTTATAATATGCATGAATTTAAACTTACAATGTCAAGTATTAATTCTCTTATATATCACTTTATATATTTAAAACAAATTACACAATTCACTGTTCATTATTCACAAAAACCTATAATGCATCACATTCTACTAATAATTACACTCAAAGACATTTTTTTAACTTAAATTGAGCAATTTACCCTTATTAAAAACTATTTTACCCATTTAAATACTATAAATTAACTCATATACAAAAATTTCACAAAATTTAACTATATAATATCTTCTAGCTAGGACAAAGAGAGTGGTTAAGTTTTATGGCGCGTTGTTAATTTGCTATTTAAAATTTTGATGTGTAAATCAACAGTTTTTAAGAAATATGAGCCTTTTAATATCAAAACAAAAAATTTAACTAAAACTAAATTAAAATATTTATTTTATTTTATTACTTTTTAATGTTAATTTTTACTTAAACTAATATATATGAGTTTATATGAGTACACACATTTTAATTTGTTAAGCATATTAATTTAATTAATCAACAAAATTTTAAAATTCTTCTTGGACTATCTATTTAAAAAAATAGTTTAATCAATCAAATAAAATTATTTTATATTGAATTTTATAAATATTTATAACAAAAAACTTTTAATAACTTTTTATACAACAAAAGTTTACCATTATGAAAAATAAAATCCATATTAAACTTCATTAATATATCTTTTAAAATTTTTATTTTTATTATATTATAAAAATATTATATACCATGAATCTTAATTCTTACTAATATTTTCCGAATATGTGTGAATTCACTTTGTTTAAAAATAGAGTGATTTGTGAGTTGATTTTATAATTGGGACAAAACTTCACTTTACTATTTAAATTGTATTTTCTTTTAAAATATGAATTCATTAAAGTTTTATCTCATTTAAATATTATCAAATACAATGTATTCTCATACATAAGATAAAATTATAAAAATATATTTATCTTTTATTATAGACTAATACAGAGTATGACTTTCTTAATCTTTGGATCATTGAAAATACATTTTATTGATTCAATCACTAACAAATTTTTTATGAGTTGTTTGTTGTCATGTGCAGATAATAATATGCACCCATTAAAAAAAATCGGTGCAAGGATTTGAACCTTGTAACCTAAAATAAAAAAGAAAAAGAAAATTACAGTCATCTAAACTATATGATATGGTATAAGAATATTTTTAAAATAAAAATAAAAAGTAAAAAGAATTTTGGGCCCAATTCGGTCCAAATTTTTATTATTATTATATATGTATAGATAGATATATAATTTTTGTTTCAGTTACAATCATTAAAATTGTTTTAATGATTAGAGAATGTAAAATGATTTTTTGATAGATATTCTTTGGCTTTTTTAATTTAATTGCGTATCAGTTTTTTATTAATATCACTAAAAAGAGAGCAAGATAATGCAAATGATTTTTATTTGGTAGTTAAAAAAATCATTTATATCTATATTGATATTTGGTTAGGGGAGGTTAAGAGGTTCATTATTTTATTTATATATGTTTCATTTTTTAATAATAATAATAATAATAATAATAATAATAATAATAATAATAATAATAATA
>JAPKLY010000046.1:1258698-1273465 GCA_026898435.1 Prunella vulgaris
TAATAATAATAATAATAATAATAATAATAATAATAATAATAATAATAGCTAATTCATTTATTAAGAAAGTTGAAAAGACTTTACAAATTTTAATAACTGATATTTTTTTAACAATACAAATTTAGAAAGCAAAAAAATTTTGTTAAAAAAAGTTTCTAGAAAAGGAATAACATTTTGTTATTAGATAGTTATAGATACATATTAAATATATAATATACTTATTAGTTATTATTATTATTATTGTTATTACTATTAATTGAAGTGCTCGCTAATTTCTAATTATGACTTACATTAATTTTGAGTATTAGTGTTTGAACTTTTAAGTATTAATATTTTGAACTTTTAAGTATTGACGTTTGAACTTTTGTAATTATGTTAAACTGTTTTTATGTAATTTTAATGAAATTATAAACAATGTTTAAATTCTAGTTAAAATATTGATATTTTGTGTTGAAATTTAATTCTCCTTTTATTTTTTGTGACTTAACCCGTTTGTAGCCGATTTAGCCTCTAGATATCTAGGATTAAGGTGAGTCTAAAATATTAGAGGACCATTGAGAACAAATCAGATAAGATCCTAAATTGTTTAACTTGAAGTTCGTTTGGTCTGACCCTATATGAGCAGGACTAGCATGTTTAACATCTATAACAGTGAGATCTCAGCTACCAATCCATCTTTTTTTTTTTTTTCATTTTTTCGAATATCTGCCGCCCCTCTACATTCTTTCCATCATTGATAATTGTTTCCTAATTTCAGTCGACAGGGTTTTAATTGTATAGTGATTATCATGGGCGTTATTAGTTAGATCTAAGCATAGGGTATTGTTTCAGTAATGACCTAAAAAACTTAATCTAGGGCTCCCTTAGAACTGCAACATGTTCTCTTCATGCAATCAAGGCACATGATCTTAAATCTTTTATGATATCATCTGGAATTTCGACCAATTTCATCGTTGATCTGACGTAGGTGTATCTAATCTTATATTTTGGTGTTTTGGGTGTTTAATCCATTTCTTCATTGACAAAATTTATTAGCCCTAATTTTTTGATTTTTTTCTTAATTTCGTATGAAGTATTGTTGAAAAATTGGTGAACTTTTTGGATTTGGTGATCTGATTTGTAATGCATGATTTTGTGAATTTTTTTTATATTTGTGCATTTAGTCTTTTTTTTTTTTTTGCTTTCTATGCAATTTATTTTTGCCTTATATACAAATTTCTTCATAAGTAGCAAAACAAATTTATTATTATGTAAAAGTAAAAATTATACATATGCAAAAAAATTTGTTCATTATGCAAAAAAAAACATAAAAAACATAAAAAATCCCCGATAATAAAAATCTAAGATACAATTAAAGGAATAAATTTCAATTTTTAATTTCAAATTAAAAACATAATTATAATAAAAAATTAAAATTGTAGAAATTTGCGAAAATATAAAGTTTGAAACAATTGTTCAAAAATAACTCATACCATATGAATTGACAAATTATTTGGAAAATTAAAATGCAATACATAACATATGAAGCATTCAAATTCAAATAAAATTCAATATTTAAAAAATGGAGAATAAAAGTCATCATATTGCTGCAGCAGTGGGCCCACTTCTGACATAAGAAATGCCATGGAACCACCTTTTTAGGAGTAGGTCTCTTGTGAACTCGAGTTCACATGAACTCGTATCACTGTCATGTGTAATCACTATCACTGTTATTCATATATATTATCACTGTTATAAAAATATACTTGATTTTTCAACAGTGATAATGTATATGCATAACAGTGATAGTAAATATTCATAACAGTGACAGCGTATACACATGACAGTGATAATTGAGAACCCGAGTTCACCGTGAACCCGGGTGTATACAAGTTTTTGTCCATTTTTAGTGTTTTGCAAGGGATTAATAACAAAATGGTCCCATAACTTTTTCATTTTTTTTATTTGGTCTCATAACTATATAAGGTTTTAATTTAGTTTCACAATAATTCAAATCTAACCAAATTGGTCCAAAATCGCCGGAAATAACATAAACGACGTTGTTTTACTCACGTGTCACGTGAGCCAATTCCGCCAAAAAAATAACACGTGCCGGAAAGTGAGTAAAACGATATCGTTTTATGTCGTTTCCGGTGACTTGTGACTATTTTGGTTAGATTTGAATTGTTATGGGACTAAATTGAAACATTACATAGTTGTGAGACCAAATGCAAAAAAGTGAAAAAATTATGTGACGATTTTAGTATTAATACTTGTTTTGCAACCTGGGATTTTGCATATGATGTTATGCAATTAATACTTTTAAACCGTCACTATTAGCAGAATTTTCCTATATTATATATAATTATAATCCTAGTCCAAATTCATTTATTAATTGATTAATAACAATAATATTTTTTTTCAGAGTCTAAAACTTGTACTCCCTCTGTCCACTAAATTATTTTTTACTTTTCTTTTTTTTTCATAAATTTTTTTTCTCTTTTTTTATTTGAAAATAACCCACACTTACAAACAAAAGTTTGGACTCCACAATACCTTCATTTTTTTCTTACTTTATTTATCATTTCAACATAAATACTACCTACGTTCCACTATATGTTGCTCATTTTGCCATTTTTGTTCGTTTCACTATATATTTTGCATTCGCTTTTTACCTTTTTTATAAATTACTATTCACATTTTTATTATTATTATTTTTTTTATTACTTTTTACACTATTCCTATTACTTTTTTACTTTTTTCATCACATCATTTATACTTTTTTTTAATTTTAATTTGTGTACCCGAAAGCAACAAACAACTTATATCGGGACAAAGGGAATACTAATTTTCATTAAATCTTGTGGTACTTCACAAAGGGGAAATAGTTTGGTGGACGGAGGGAGTAACTTTTTAAATACAAAAGTTTATGTATATATATTGTACAACTATTTTTTGAATATGTAAATTTGAACTTTTAGGTGTATATGAATTCTTTTAAAAAATTGTGCAAATTCAAACATATGCAAACGTTAAATATGTGCAAATTTAAACTGTGCAATATGAGGTTGTGTAAAATTGGTCTGTGCAAAATGGGGACTGCACAAATTTTAAAATATACACATATGGTTCCACAAAAAGTGATAGTTGTCACATCTGTGCAGGGCTGTGCAGACTAGTCCAGAGGCTATTTTTTAACCAAATACAATTTTTAAAAAAGGTAGAAACGAACTGTAATATCTATTATGCAATTGAATCAATATGCAACACACCCTTTTTATTTTCTAAATTAAGAAAGTGTTTATTAATTTATTTTAAACAAAACATACTACCAGTCTACCATGCAAAATTTTTAAACCGTGCAAATTTTTGAACCAATTTGTAAATATTGTGATTTTTTTGAACCAATATGTAAATGACTCATTTCAATATCTTATAAGTTGTTTAAAAAATTTATAAATTGTTATTAAAAATTTAAAGTGTTTGACTATGTAATTTATAAATTCTTTAATAATATATTAATAATTTAATAAATTTAAAATATATTTTTATTTATTATGTTAAAGTAAAAGTAGAAAAATGATACTCCCTCCATCCTTAAATTTTTATTTATTTATTATGTGTAAAGTTATATTATTAAAACAATAAAGATAATAACTTAATTTTATACAAATATATTAATATTATGAGAATAAAATTAAAATAGTTATTTCTATTTATAATGTGTAAAAAGTGCTTTAAAATTTGTCGGAAAAAATAAAGTGGCAAAATATTTAATGATAGAGGGAGTAGTTGGAATTAGCGAGCGAAATAAAATTACAATATTTCAAGTTATTTTTCTGCACTAGTTTCGACTGATAATCGAATGCTACTCCCAACTTTGAGCGCATGACAGTCCCGCCTATTGCAGAAGTGTCACTTTAATTGGTTTCTTACTCTTGATTTTGGAAAGTTTGTAATCTAGCACTAATTTTTCGGATGGTCCGACGAGGTGAAACCGTCGACTCGTGGAGGTTGCCGATGTGCGGAGGGAGGCGATTGGCAGGGGCACAATTGATATTTGAACTTTTACAGGGACTAAATTGGAATTAATTGGAGTCGGTTTCTTCGGTCTGTGCCGCAGTTATTCTCTCTCTACAACCCCCACCTCTGATAATAGTAGTATTAATTTTCTGCGTTGATATCCTTGAGCACAACATCAAGAAACACCAGAATGGGGAACGGTATGAATTGATACGAGTTAATTTCTTGCGCACGGGCGCATTGTATTGAGATGTAAACGAACTTAGTATACTATGATTTAAAACTTCCATGGATTTTCAGGTGACAAAGGAGGTCGGCCCAACAAAAAATTCAAATACTCTAAGGTTCTAAGAATTTCTTTTATCTCGTCAGTTTCATCGCTGCGTTTGTACTTCCTTGAATTTGAATTTTTTTTTTCCGTTTGAGTAATTGAAGGATGAGCATAGGGCTTCAACTGCTGATTACGAAGATTCTCATGTTACGGAAGATTTGGATGATGATCTTCGCGATGGTATGAATAATTATAGTTTATTGCATCGCTAAATCTCCCTAGGAATTGCTTTTGTTCCCCGGATTGCATTTCAGAATCGCCTAATTTGTTTAATTGTTTCATTTGTACTCAAGGTGAAGGGAAAAAGAGGGATTTCTCGAAATTGGAACTCAAGCCCGATCATGCAAATCGGCCTTTGTGGGCTTGCGCGGATGGTCGAATTTTCCTCGAGACTTTCTCCGCATTGTATAAACAAGCATATGATTTCCTCATTGCGATTGCTGAACCAGTTTGCAGGTATAGTTTCCTGGCAGGTTTATATAATTGTGTCGATGTCCTTATAAGAAAAAAGGGAAAAAAGATATCCTTATTGAAGTTTAGCAATTGGTGGTACTCCTATCCAGTAAGTTTACGTTGGATGATTACTAATTTACTTATGAAATTATCACATGACATCAGTTTGTACCAGTAATATTTTATAGGATTTGATGAGCGATTCACATCTTTATCATGCAATGACTAACATTCCATGAAACTACACTACTGTTTTCTTTTACTGTTCCCTTTTCACTTGTTATTGTCCTATGTGAAACTAATGAAATTGTGTTGCTTATGAATATAGCAACATTAAATTATTGTGGCAGCTCTAATGAGCATGCAAATGCTGATTGACTAATACTGTGGTCATGAATGATTTGCTCTTGAATCCCTTGACTGATCAGTGAGCTCCAATTGAAGTATATATCTCTAATGTTTTGATACATGTATGTCACATCAGAATTAGCCGAGTCTGGTGACCATAGGGATGCCAATTCTTGGAATTGTGTGTAGTTGTATAAACTGGAAAGAAGGATAAAGCAGACCTTAAGGTCCTTGTACTGCATGAGTAATAACCCATCTCCATGGAAGAGTTTACATTTCTCATATCCTGTTGTTGTTGTTATTGTTGTTGTTATTGTTGTTGTGTATTGTGTTTATTTAGATATAGATGCTATCAATATAGGGTATGATGTGCATATCATTCAACAGGCCAGAGTCGATGCACGAGTACAACTTGACCCCGCACTCATTATATGCGGCAGTATCAGTGGGACTTGAAACAGAGACCATAATCTCTGTCTTGAACAAACTTTCAAAGACCAAGCTTCCGAAAGAGATGATTGATTTCATCCACAGTTCTACTGCTAACTATGGCAAAGTGAAGCTCGTCCTAAAAAAGAATAGATACTTAGTGGAGTCCCCATTTCCAGAGGTAAGATAATGTAAATCATATCTATTTTTCTTTTTGGACGAAAGCAACAATAATATTGTATTGAAGTTATGATCATTTCAGGTATTGAAAACGCTGCTCACAGACGAAGTTATAGGACGAGCTAGAATATCCTCTGAGGTATGTGCTTAGTGAGATCTGCTTGTAGTGATAAACCATGAGAACACTTGCTAATACTGGCGTTTGTATAATATACAATGAATTATGCCTTTTGTTTTGCGGGTATCTCAAAATATTATGAATGATGTTCTCCAGGGTGATGGGTTTACAGTTGGAAAATCTGCTGGTGAAAAAATAGAAGGTACGCACGAGGAGTTATTAAGTGAAGCAGAGCTGGCAGCTGCAGCTGAAGAAAAAGAAACACATTCATTTCAGATCGATCCTGCTCAGGTTGGTCTGATGGATACAGTTGTTCTCCTTGCTTCCAACATAGTCATCTTATCCTTCCTCTGGCGATGTCTCTGGAGTATTTATCTTACTCTGGATATGTTATTTCCCTGTCCTTGTAATCCCTGTACCTGTGCGGTTCCCATTCATAACAATTAGTCAGTTTTCGTTAATGGAGCTGTCTGTTGACAAACAATATAACTGCTGTCTTTGCATCACTGCATTAATCATGCATTGCATGTTCATAGCAGCTTTACTTTGGAATGAGCCGACAACTTTAGTACTGTTGTTGATACAAGATCTCTGGTAAAAGTTCAACGCCAATAGTGTTCAATTGTTTGTTGGTTTATCAACTGTATTGTTCAAACTGGTTGAGGGATTGCTTCTCTGATCAATTATATTTTTTTCTCCCTTGCCTCCTAATTGTACCAATGATCTTCATTGATGTGAGTAAACATGAAGAAAGACTTGTTGGCTAAATTCATTAAGATAAGTTTCGTTAACTATTTTCTCTATCTTAGGTTGAAAATGTAAAGCAGAGGTGTTTACCCAATGCTTTAAATTACCCGATGTTGGAGGAGTATGACTTCAGAAATGATCCGGTGAGTAGCTGCTGGTTCTTCTCAAAATTAATTGCTTATGTTAAGCAAAGAGCTTAACTTCAGAACTATAAAGTCGCAGCAACTGTGACTATGATTTATCATTGTTTGAAACGGTCCACTTATATTGTGAATATTGCAGGTAAATCCTGATCTTGAGGTGGAATTGAAGCCTCATGCTCAACCGCGCCCTTATCAAGAAAAAAGTCTAAGTAAGATGTTTGGAAATGGTAAGAATCTTTACTTCTGACCTATTTACATTATTTTCTAACTCTTAGATACATTATGTGTTGTCGCCTATTTTTACCTTCAAAATCAAGTTTGATCGTCAAGTTTTAGATCTAAGAGGGTTTTAAGTATGTAATAAAATAGGGGTACGAACAGTGAATCTTTTAAAAGAAGCATCAGATTTTCATTTGTTCTTGGAGGCTGGAGCAACCAATTCTTGTTTGTGCATGATTATTACGCTAGGTTGGCGCCTGGCGATCTGTTAGGTTTTAAGTTGCTTTCTTCTTTTGTTATAATTGGATTTGGATCCTATCCTTGCTCTATAATTATAGTATGGTTTTGGGCAGTAGGAATGTGGGGTTGATAGGTAGAGGTTTTTTTTGTAACTCGAAATTTTATATTATAGGCCTTTGTGGTAGGCAAATGTTATCGAGTAGGAATTTACAACTTATAAGCTGTAAAGTGGGAAAATCTTGTATGTTGCTAAAGTTGATTTTCTTAAAAAAATTTCAGGCAGAGCCCGGTCGGGAATCATTGTACTTCCCTGTGGGGCAGGAAAGTCTTTAGTTGGCGTTTCTGCTGCCTGCAGAATAAGAAAGAGTTGCCTTTGTCTGGCTACAAATGCTGTATCCGTGGATCAGTGGGCATTCCAGTTTAAGTTATGGTCAACAATTAAAGAAGAACAAATCTGTCGATTCACATCCGACAGTAAAGAAAGATTCCGTGGCAATGCTGGGGTGGTTGTGACAACTTATAACATGATTGCATTTGGTGGAAAACGTTCTGAAGAAGCTGAAAAAATAATTGAGGAAATAAGGAACCGGGAGTGGGGACTGCTTCTCATGGATGAAGTAATGTGTTATTTTGAATAATTGGTATTTTTACTATGATATATAACATGATTATGAATTTTCGCTGGATTTATAATGGTATACTTGTTTAATTTTCCATGAAATATCAGGTGCATGTGGTTCCAGCTCAAATGTTCAGGAAGGTCATCAGCCTAACAAAATCTCACTGCAAACTTGGGCTCACTGGTTTGTATTCATCTAAGTTAAATTAAAAAGAATAATCTAAACCTAAAATTATCATACATGTATATTCTCCTGAGGCGATAGAAAATAATTTGTTGGTATCAACTGACTTGCAGCTACTCTTGTAAGAGAAGATGAAAGGATTACAGATCTGAACTTTCTTATTGGTCCAAAATTGTACGAGGCAAATTGGTTGGACTTGGTGAAAGGAGGATTCATTGCAAATGTTCAGTGTGCAGAAGTCTGGTGTCCAATGACAAAGGAGTTCTTTGCTGAGTACTTGAAGAAAGACAACTCAAAGAGGAAACAGGTAAGTGGAATCCAACAACCATCTACTATTGACATCTTAAATCTTAACTTTTGATCTGGCAGAGTATTTATCATCTTCCAACTCTCTCTCTCTCTCTCTCTCTCATTTTTTACTTCATCTTATTATTGTATTTCTTTTTACATCTGAAACTCCATGCAGAACTGACTATGTAATGTGTTGAATCTTATAGTGCTTACTTCAATAGAATGCTTTTTGTGACAAATGAGATGTAGAATTGAAGGAAAATTTAATTGTATATCTATTTAGCTGTGCACTCTACCTCATTTGGTACTTGGTCCTGTTCTCTTTTAGGCTCTTTATGTGATGAACCCTAATAAATTCCGGGCTTGTGAGTTCCTCATCCGTTTCCACGAACAGCAGCGGGGTGATAAAATTATTGTTTTTGCTGACAATCTTTTTGCACTGACCGAGTATGCAATGAAGCTTCGTAAACCTATGATTTATGGTGCCACCAGGTCTGTTTGTACTGGTTATTTGTGAGATTTATGCACTCGTGCTTATCTGAATTATAGGTTGTGATTATAAATTGTCGTCTTGCATGCAATTTGCAGCCATCCTGAAAGAACGAAAATCCTCGAGGCATTTAAAACTAGCCGAGATGTGAACACCATCTTCCTTTCAAAGGTATGTTATTCAGTTTATATACCTTAACATTTAAGGGTTTGCACTTCGTTGTATTTTGCAATTAGTGGCGGGCAGATATCTGAAGGTTCATGCATGTGATGTTCCAAGGATGAATGGTTTTGTTGATTCAAAGTTTGTACTTATAAGTTATATGTGATGTAGTATCTAATTAGTAATTATAATGTGAAGGCAATGTAAACATGCTTTGGATTAGCATGATAACTATTGACATGAATTTGCGGGCTATGTTATGTTTGTGGCCATTATCTATCTATTAGCTATAACTGAGGTTCCTATTGTGATGTGTACATCACACCTTCCACATGAATCTAGCCCTGTCAGAACATAGTTGTTGCATGTGGAACATATCCTTTTCTATACAGTCAGAATCAGTATACTGGGCACAATATACATATTTGGTGAAGCCTCTTAATTACTTGCTCTTCTTACTTACAGGTGGGAGATAATTCTATAGATATTCCTGAGGCTAATGTGATCATTCAGATTTCATCACATGCTGGTTCGAGGCGTCAAGAAGCTCAACGACTTGGGCGTATTCTCAGGGCTAAGGTATGCTCTTTAAACGTGTATGCATAGCTATATGAGCTGGGATAATTTGTATGTTACATGAAACTAGTGTTCTGAGATGACTGCATCGACCCATCATGTATGTAGACTCTCTACACATCTCTCTGTTGATTTACTATAATATTGTTAATTGTGTTATTTCTCCACATGAAAGTTTCTTCGTAGCTGATCTGCATTTCAGGGAAAAAGTTGAGTCTTACTTTTGTGAAATGATCTTTGGTTGTTAGGGTAAGCCTCAGGATAGGGTGGCAGGAGGCAAGGAGGAGTACAATGCATTCTTCTACTCTCTTGTATCTACAGACACTCAGGTTTAACTACTTCATAGTGTCCAAAATTTATTCCTTTGCTGTTCATCAATAGGTCACTAAGATGCTTCCACTTATTCGATGCAGGAAATGTATTATTCAACCAAAAGGCAGCAGTTTTTGATTGATCAAGGTTATAGCTTTAAGGTACAAATACAATATTGTTAGTGATTCCCGAAACCTGATTCTGTTATGGAAATTAGAAAATGCTTTCTCTCACCACACTAATTTTTTCCCTTAACAGTTATTTGCTCTCTTTTTCATGGATCAAATATGGCTGCTAACATTCATTTATAACAAATGCTTGAACTGCATTCCTTGTCAGGTAATCACAAGCTTGCCTCCTTCTGATTCAGGACCTGAATTGAATTACCATCGTCTTGAAGACCAGCTTGCCCTTCTTGGAAAGGTTCTTTTCTTACTTCATTAGCATATATTTCAATATGGTTTAAAGATGGTTTCATACTAACAGTTCAATGCTTACATTTTGTTCCTTAAAAGGTGCTAAGTGCAGGTGATGATTTAGTTGGCCTTGAACAACTAGAAGAAGATGCAGATGATATTGCTCTCCAAAAAGCCCGTCGCTCAGCTGGGTCCATGAGCGCAATGTCTGGTGCCAACGGGAGGGTTTACATGGAATATAGGTATGTTTTCTCTTCAATGCATCCCTCAGTTGATCTGTTCTTTCCTTCATTGGTTTCTGGATGGATGAACTTTAGATATCCTCTCTTTTTTACTTACATTGGTTATTGACATCACATTCTACCTAAACTTGGGGTTGAATGTAAGATGATATTTTGGGAAAATTGAGAAGAGTGTCTTATAACTTGGATGATATTAGATGCCCGTTAACTTTACAATTTATGAAAGTGCCTTGTAACTTTATATTTCTTGATTATACCATGCAACTGGCTGCTGCTGCTCCCAGATTCTCAACCGAGGAAGACTGACGTGGCAATTTAAGAATAAGCCACTTCAGTTAAAAAAAAATTGACAAAATTGCCCATTTGATTTTGTTAAATGTGGCATTTTTTTGAATCATCTCTGGACAGGCTTATTTACTTCTCTTTTGTTGTTAAAAGCGATCAAGTTTATTGGTTGATGCCCTGATCAGAAATTTTGTATCTATATTTGTTAAATGCTTATTGGTTGATGCCCTGATCAGAAATTTTGTATCTATATTTGTTAAATCATCTTTACGAACTGTTACATTCCTTAGCTTTTCATACTCAGTACGAAAGCATTTCATTTATTTGTCGCAGCACTGGTCAGAAAAGGCTACACGGTCAGATAAAGACGAAGAACAAGGATCCGGCTAAAAGACACCACTTGTTCAAGAAACGTTTCGGTTGATGATACATGCATTAGTTCGAATACATATTTTCTGTGTGACGTGTGAAATGAACTATGGGGTTATGGTTACTAGTTCTGCATGAACTATTTATTGGCGGTGTTTTTGTAACGAGAAGATATCTCTACCACAAAGAAGAATAATGAACTCTATATACACAAATTTTGGCTCCTGATGAGGTTTTCCCCAAAGCAACTGCTGCTTGAGTATCTATATACCTGCCCAGCCCCCTCCATTACCATCCCTTCTGTTAGAGATGTTAAATGCTCTTTTATTAGCGATGTTAAATGAGTTGGTCTTTTATTACAGTATTGTGGACCTAAATAGTTCCGGATCTTAGCGATTCGTTTTTAATAGTCGGGATTTAATCATATTCTTAGCGGTTTGTGGGTTGAATTGGTCACTAATAGACTCTGGATAAAAAAAATTCAAATTCAATATAAAATATAAAGTTGTAATTATATTATGATATTATTCAAATTTAAAATTTGAATAATATTCATAAATTTATGAGAAGTGTATCAAAACATAGTTTATAAATTCAAAATTGAATAATAAATCTACAAAATTCAAACAATTAAAATGAATTTATAATTAAATTGGGCGATGATTAAATTGCGTGAGTTCTAATGTTAAAGTTGAAATTTTTAATGAATTTTTGTTCTATAAAAAATAGTAGAAGTGCATTTTTGAAAATAGTCATATTATATATGGGTTAAACATATTACTTATATGTTTGGATTCTAAATTATTAAAAAAATAATAATTTGAAATCACTTAATTATTATTAATTATTGTGAAAAATATTCCTTCCACTCCAGATGATGTTTTGAATTTTTCTAATGTAAAATAATTACATCTACCTTTCAAAATTGCTTTTAAAGTTGCAAATAGCAAGATAAATGCGTCATTTAACATCAACATTTATTAAGAATATACCGAAATGAACTATTTTGTTAGTGGACATTTACAAGTTAAAAAATTATTGTATTTGAAAATAAATTCAAAATATTTGCACAGAAACATAAAATTTTTATATGTACAAATATTTTGAATCTATTTACAAATACAATCACTTTTATAAATCTATTTTTATTTTTCCCTTTTCTTAATATACAATTGATTCTATTACAATACTTTATATATTATAAAAATAGCATAGATAAAACAAATATAATTTATATGAATAAATTTTGTGTGGAAAGATCTCATATAAGAGTGAAAACTCTAATTTAACATTTAAATTTCACTATGCTTTAAAACATGATTTAAATAGTATCATAAGTCCATAGATCATATAAAATATATTTGATGGGAGTTGTCTAATTTATGAGAGCATCCCATACAAATTTTGTCAATTTGAATTTTTATAACAATATATCTCCCATTATACAATCTCATGCTAAAATCTCACAGTATTTAAACTGTGCAACACATGTGTAAATTACTAGTACATATCTAATAATAAAATATTAAAATTTATTAATTTTTATGTTATATATGGAAAAAACTATTAATTCATTATTAAAAATATTAAATATTTTTTTAAAGTAAAAATTCTACTATAATAATTTTCGTCTTTGAAATATAATAAATATTCTGTGAATAATAAAATGATATATTAAATAATATTTCAAATTAAATAATATGAGTCGAAAAGAATTTAAAGAATTATTTTGAATAATTATATGAGTCTTTCTATAGTCAGGAAGGTTTCGCCCTTCCTAACGTCAGTAAACTCCCTAAATACCGTTAGATTCATAATCTAACGTACAATATTATTTTGAAGTGATTGCACTTTGCACTATGCATAAGGCGATCGCACTGTTAAAAAAATTAATTAATATTATTAAATAAAATTAAAATTACCAAATTATCCTTTTAATTAAAATATTATTATATCTTAATATATTTTAATCAAATTAAAATTTATGTTTTCAAAATTAATTCTTACACCCATTGCGACCGAGCCCGGTCCGGCCTGAGCCCGAGTGGCCCGACAGGCCTAACGGGGCGGGCTAAATAGGCCCGGTTCTTTTCGGGCCTGTATTTTTTGGGCACATCCTGCCATGAAACCCGGGTTTTTTAAATATGAGCCCAAAAAATACAGGCCCGAAAAGAACCGGGTCTATTTAGCCCGGCCCGCTAGGCCCGTCGGGCCACTCGGGCTCAGGCCGGGCTGGGTCCGGTCGCAATGGATGTAAGAATTAATTTTGAAAACATAAATTTTAATTTGATTAAAATATATTAAGATATAATAATATTTTAATTAAAATAACTTTTAAAAATTAGAAAAAAATAACTTTTAAAAAATTATAAAAGGTTATTTCAGTAATTTTTATTTTTTAATTTTTAAAAATTATTTTTTTTGGCTTAGGGCGAAACTATGTCGCCTAGGGCAATGTAATATTATTTGTCAAAATTCTATTTGTTTACTGACGTTAGGAAGGGCGAAAGCCGCGAAACCCCTTCCTAGCCGTAGAAAAGCCCTAATTATATATAGGGATTAATATCTTTTAGTCCATAGCTTTTTTACTTTTTTATTTTTATTCCATAATAATTTATTTTTTTAATTTAGTTTCATAACAATTCAAATTTATCCAAACCAAAATGGCCGGATATCGCATTAAACGTCGTCTTATTGTTTATGTACCAATCACGTTACTATCTTTCGGCGGAATATGGTTAACAATTAATACCATTTTCATCCCATAATTTTGCTACTTTTTTATTTTGGTCCCATAATTATTTAATTTTTAAATTTATTCTTATTTATGAATAAATTATTTATATTTCTACCATTTTACACATGTGACATGCTGAATCAGTAAATTCTCCCACTAAATTAAATTAAATTTTTGAATAATAATTTTGTAATAAAAAAAACTTAAAACATAACATCTAAAACTTGAAATTAAAATAAAAAAGGACATTCGTACCTGCAGATCCGTATCCTCTTGCCACGATCCTCTACCTTCATGTCCCGATCTTTGTTCGAGCTCCACTTGGCACTTTCGCGCTAGAGCTTGGATTTTCGATTCTTCCTTCTCCGCAATAACAATATGCAAATCCCTGATATCTATAGCTCTAATTTTGCCATATTGTTGTCACGATTCGACGGTGATGGTGACGTCGATTGCATTTATTGAATTTTTTTAAATTTAATTTATTGATTCAGTATATCATGTCTGAAAAAAGGACACGTAACCCAAAACTAATATAATTTTTTATCCCATAACCTTTATACATTTTTTTGGTCCCATAATTATTTATCTATTCAATTTAGTCCCATAACAATTCAAATTTATCCAAATAAGTCCCAAATGACCGAAAAATAGTAGCACATGAGTGACATGTGAACAAAACGATACCGTTTAATGAATTTTCTGGCCATTTAGGACTGATTTGGGTAAGTTTAATTTATTATTGAATTAAATTAAAAAAGTAAATAATTATAGGACTAAAATAAAAAGGTGAAAAATTTATGGACGAAAATGATATTAATATATATATATATATATATATATATATATATATATATATATATATATATATATA
>JAPKLY010000046.1:1273475-1291629 GCA_026898435.1 Prunella vulgaris
ATATATATATATATATATATATATATATATATATATATATATATATAACACAACACTTACCTGATAATAAAGCATTGAAACATTGTTAATTTTTAAATTTTTATATGAAATATATAAAATAATATTTTTAAAAGTAAAATTTAACCACTAATTTGCTTTTTTGGAAAGATAAAATGTTGTTTTTGTGTGTGCGAAATCATTGAAAAAATTTAATATATTAAATTATTTTTTAAAATAAAAAATATGAATAAGGTAATTAAAAAATTAAAAGAAATAATGTATCTGAATAAATATAATTATAAATATTACACTTATTATCTATAAATAAAGTGTATGATATAAAAATGCATTAGTAGTAAATAGTTTGAAAATTTGTATAATACTATATTAAGTTTGAATCACAATTCGTCTCATAACTATTTAACAAAATAGATTTAGTCCCAAAATTAACTTTTCATCAGCTTTAGTCCCAAAATTTCTAATAAGATCCAATTTAGTCCCAAAATTAATTTTTATTAGATTTAGTCACAAATTTTCTAATAAGATCCAATTTTAGTCCCAAATTAAAGATAAAAAGTGAAATAATATTAAATTTTACAAAAATGGCAATAACAATAGGTGATAATTTTCTTAGATGAATATTCTTCATTATATTTGGGTCGCATCTAAATAAAAGCTCAATTCTCCTTATTAGAACCTTTTTTTTTGCTATAAAAGTAGTTTTAAGTTAAATATTAAGATTGCCCATTTATAAATACTATTTTAATTACAATATATATTTATAAAATTTACTCCCTCCGTCCCATAATTGTTTTCACACTTTTCTTTTTCGTCCGTCCCACAATTGTTTTCACACCCTATAAATGGAAACTATTACTTTAACTTTATCCTCACAATCCAACTAATCTCATTATTTTAATAATATAACTTTACACAACACTCTACTTTTCTTAAAAGTTGTGCCATCCCAGAGGTGAAAACACCTGTGGGACGGAGGGAGTACAATATTTGATATACGACCTATTTAAAATATAGCAATTACATCATATGACTATTTTTCCGCGACTTATGTTGACATGATAGTTAATTTTTTTAATTATAAATTCACGGCTTTTTGTTATTATTTCAACTAGTATGTTACTTATACATTGCGATGTTTGTACATATAGAATAAATATTTTGTTTAATTAATTAAAATTATATAATTTCATCGTGTTAGTGTTTTTATACTATTTCATTAACTTTTTGCTAATCGATTTTTTTTTACATATATTATGATTTTTTATATTCACTTTTCACCTTTAATTTGGGATTAAAATTGGACTTTATTAGAAATTTTGGAACTACATCTAATAAAAAGCTACTTTTGGGATTAAAATTGGACTTTATTAGAAAACTTGGGACTATGAAAAGTAAATTTTGGGACTAATTTTATTTTGTCAAATAGTTATGGGACGAAGGGCCTATTTTGAAACTCTACACAACTGCTTTTGAAATAGCTTTTTTTCAAAAGCTGTGAGAGAGAGCTTTTAAAAAAAAGCAGTGTTAGAAGTTGTTTTAAGAGTTCTAAAATAAACACGAATTGTGATTCTAACTTAAAAATTTGGGACTAAATCTGATGAAAAATTAATTTTGGGATTAAATCTATTTTGTTAAATAGTTATGGGACGAATTGTGATTCTAACTCATATTATATTTGTTAATTGTTATCATATTTAAATATGTAGTTATATAAATGTAATTAGATATTGATAAACTTGTTGAAAATTTATTTTGTTATATAAACTAGTTTTATAGAAATAATAATACAATATATATATACTACCTACTTACCTACCTACCAACCTTGTACTCATTTACTGCATTCAACTATTCAAGAATATTTGCTACTACCTCCGTCCCAGGAAAATTTGCGATACTGTCCTGAGTACATGTTTTAAGAAAAAATGTAATGATTAGAATGTGTATGGTGGAGATTGTGAGGTAAAGATTTTAAAGGTGAAAATTTAAAAGAATATTTCCATTTTGGAAGTATACAAACTTTTGTAGGACAAACTAAAAAGGAAAGTATGCAAACTTTTGTGGGACTGAGGTAATACTTTAATCCAATGATAAAGATAAAGTAGCTTGACTACAACATAAAAAATAATATGGAAAAAATAAAATAAAAGAATATTAAAATCTCTCCAATTGGTACACTTTTATTCTATGAATTATAGATCTCTTTCTTTGGTACTCACTTTATCATTCATAATCTCTCTATTATTAAGATTAAAACTACTTGGTTTAATCTTCATTATTTTTTCACTTTTACATAAAAATTTAAACATTCTCTTTTGTTTTTGTTAGTGAATACTCCCACTTTTATTTTTCAAAACATAAAAATAATTTCTGATGATGATTTCAATGGAGCCCTAATGCGAGAGACTGGACAAGAAAGGTTCCCCAAATTGACACGCACTACAAACACCATATTGTGATCTCCCCGGACAATTCCTGGCGGTGTTGCGCCTGTTGATCTTCCGCCTGCGGCGTCGTCTTCAGATCTCAACATCGGTTACTCACATTCGGCTATGGGATCCTACGCCGCCACCGCTCACAATGGTTTTCCCTCACCTCTAAGCAAATTCAATTCCGCGCTCACCGCTGGCCTCCTCAACCCAATGTCACCGCCGCCGCTGGCTGATAAAACCCGGTCTAGTCCAACGCTGTTCGAGATGATGGCCAATGAAACCGAGACTCTCCCCAGAGCCACTGCCGTCGTTGAAAATGGAGGCGCTGCTGCTCAAAACCAACAAAACTCGAAGCATTTTATGAACCCGCCGTTACAAGATAAGCAGGGGTTAATGCAACAGCGATTGATGGATCTTCTGGCTTTGAGGAGCCCTGGGAACCAGTTCAACGATGCTGATTCGTGCGATGTAAAGTTGACTTTGAGTTCGAAAGATGGTTTTAGTGTTTCAATTAGCGTTCATAGGCAGATTCTTGTGGCTCACAGTAGATTTTTCGCATCGAAGTTGAATGAGAAGTGGGCTAATCAGCAGCGGAATTCGGGGCCATACAACGTGGAGATTGCTGATTGCGATGATATTGAGGTTTATATTGAAACTCTCAGGTTGATGTACTGTAAAGACTTGAGGAAGAAGCTGATGAAGGAAGATGTTCCCCGAGTGCTGGGTATACTTAAGGTATTCCCAGATTCACATAATTGGTTAATTGCATATTTTCGTATTTAAAACACTCATTATCTCCAGATTCAATAGAGTGAAGTAGAAAATGCATATGGTTCGTTTTGAATTAAATTGACAAATGACTCATAATAAAGATTAGCTGGTGAGATTAATGGGATGGAAACCCTATGAAATACACAACATAATGTTGCAACTGGAATTAGTTAATTAAGGATGATGGGACTAGCTTGCACGACCTTGACCTCGATCACTGCACTATTTTTATTTTAAGCATGAAACGGCTATGCTGCATGTCAATATGTGATGAAGTAGATCTAATTTGGCATTGGTTATACTTTTTATCCATAATTAAACTTTAAACAGAGCTATGCAATATTTAACAGGTACTGATAAAAGTAGGAGTTCTGTGGAACATGTCCAAATGTCGTAGAACTTATGAACATCGGGAAATTTTAATTTAATTTAGTGAATCTAGGCTATGTATCGAAATTGCTGCTTCCCTATCTTCTTAGTTAGGAAGTGTTTTGGCAAATATTGCATGCAATTCTTCAATGTTCAAAAAGCCACACCCTATCTTGGACACAAGGACAGAATGCTAGAGACAGATAGGTGAAAAATGGCAGGAAAGGATTAAAATCTTGCCCAAGCAACAATTACCATACCAAATTCTGTGATCCTACAGGATGCCGTAATGATATATAACACACAATATAAATAACTCATTCACTCAAAACCTGAACCCTAACTTAGCTCACAAGTAACAAAGCCCATGCCCATGGGATGTTTTATAGAAAAACTTATATTAAGAAGACCGTGATGGACCTGACTACCATTATAATAATAATATCAAGACCTAAACTTGATTGCTATCACAAAGTGGTAATGGTACTTGGTTTTCTATCTTGAATTGTCATATTGTTTAAAAATTCTTGGTTCTTTGCTTTTTCTTTCTGCTAATTATCTTTTCAATTCGTATAGCCAATATCCTCGTTATAACTGTTTCTTATGTCCTATACCTTTTGAAATCATATTGTGCTTTGGTTAATCCTCTATCATCAGCATCTTTCATCAATGATTATTGATTCTTCTCTGTTTGTGTGTGTGAGTTAGTGTTATGCCTTAACTCCATATACATTTTCATTCAGAATTTATCTTCAAGCTCAATGAAGGAGTATTTCTCACATTCATTATTTGGGTCGTTGACATTGGACTATCCACATGCATATGGACCTGTGCCTGATTAGATTTCTAAACTATTTCTTGAGAATTAAATTAATGCTTCATTCTTTTATATATTTGGTTGTAGAAGACATTTAACAGAGTAAAGAGCAGTAACTTAAAGTAATGACTGGATATTATGGATATTGTCAAGGATGAATATGAGAGGGATACAAAACTCCGAGGTAGTTCCCGTCATTATAGGTCTGCCTAGCGATCCCAACCTAAAGGCCAGTTACAATAATTAAGTTAATCTGCCCTCTAAATTGTGCTGACCCCCTTATTTATGTAATCATATTCCTACCTTGTACACATTATTGCATTATTTCAGCCCCTAATATGTTTGCTGGAATTATGCAAAGCAATCATTCAAATTGAGATCCTTTGCTTTTCTTATTCGAGTATAGACCAAGAAGGCAATTTCTTGATTGCCTCTATCACCTTTGTTATATTTTCTTCATTAGGGCTTCTTCAGTCACCTCTCCTCGCTCGTTGCAGATACCTATTTGTTAGAAAGTGGAGAGTGGTAAATTCGCAAGAAGAGGAGATATGAGGAAAATATATACTATTATTTATCTTTCTTTAATTCTTGAACTTGTGTCCTCTCTCTCTCTTTTCTTAGTTGTACAGTTAGGATTCTCGGAATTCGAATTTATTAATTAAATAAATAGGTGTCTAAATTTGCCAAAAATGACAATGCAATGAGTATTTTATGTAACATATTTCTGTTCAGATTTTATTGATCCTAAAACTTGTGCAAAAAATTGCGTAAATGGAATCAGATAATGAGTTGCAGGCTGCAGCAAAAAAGATCCTGATATGCCACACATAATTTAGTAGTGCAATAATTGCTTCATATGGATAGCACAAAATACCTGTGCTTCAACTTAGAGGGTATTTGGCTAAAGATTTTATTAGCTCCTACATCTTATAAGATGTTACAATTCATTTCATTCGGGTACTCTTATGAAGAAATGCACCTATGGTATGGAAGAGAAGGAAATGGACAGCATTTTCTGAAGACCTGAATTGTTCTGTTCTGAATTAAAATCCAATTTTCGAAGCAGAGCATTTTTTCTTGCAACAACTAATTTAAATTGATTGGGCTGTCCACAGTTTCACTCCACTGTGCCATCATTATAACTATAAAGATGTTGATAGACATATGCATTACATAGTATGTTAAGTTAAGCTTAAATTTCCACTATCAATTGATGGAATAGAAGTATAATCTGCTGAGGCTATTCTGTTCTATGTTGTTTGCTTTTATTTCATGATTTCTCTAGCAATACATTCCAAAGTTTCTCAAAAAGTTGAAGTCGTAGGATATTTTATTCTCGTTGTTAACAAATGAATGATTTTTTTAGTACGCTAAGAGTTAAATTGACAGGTTGTCTTGTATTGTAGGTCTCAGCAGCCATTGGATTTGATGCCGGTGTGCTTTCTTGCTTGGAGTACTTAGAAGCTGCTCCTTGGGCTGAAGACGAGGAAGAGAAGGTCGCATCCCTATTATCAGAGCTTCGACTTGAAGGGGTTGGAGCTGGGGAAGTTTTAAAGAGGGTTTCGCTTGAAGCTACAGCAGGGTATGAGGGTAAAAATGACAATGAAGAAGTCCTTCTCAAGCTATTGCAGGTAGTTCTTGAAGGGAAAGATGAGAAGGCTAGGAGAGAGATGAAAGGCTTCGTGACCAAAATGCTACGAGAGAATTCATCACATAATGACTTAAGGAAGGAGTCATTATACTTTGCTTGTGATGGCTGCCTGAGATTACTTTCTTGCCATTTTCTAAAGGCAGCACAAGGAGACATACAAGATGCTGGTCAGATAGCGAAACAGGCTGATAATTTGTATTGGCTACTGGATATAATGATTGATAGACAGATAGCTGAGGACTTTCTAAAGACATGGGCCTCACAGTATGAATTATCAGAAGCACATCCTAAAGTGGCCCCCATATATAGATACGAAGTAAGCAGAGTTACATCTATGCTGTTTGTAGGAATTGGAAAGAAACAGCTACTGGCCTCCAAAGAGGCCCGGTGCCTGCTTCTACAGACATGGTTGGTTCCATTTTACGAGGATTTTGGGTGGATGAGGAGGGCAACAAGAGGGCTTGATCGTCATTTAATCGAGGATGGTCTTAGCAGCACTATATCAACACTGCCCATGGCCTCACAGCAGGAAATTTTTGTTTCGTGGTTTAATAGGTTTCTTAATGGAGGAGACGATTGCCCGAATATCCAGAGAGGATTTGAAGTTTGGTGGAGGAGGGCATTTCGGAGACAGAACGGTAAGCCTGAGAGGCCTAGCCAAATGCGAATAGTATCAGATACGATGGAGAAATAGTGAATTTGATATGGGAATTGGGGCATATTGCTTTCCGACTTATGATTTCCATTTATCTTCCTTTCCAAATGGGCTGAGACATGCAATATTGGCATATTCGAGCTCTTAGACAGGTAACAAGGTGGACTTGAGTTTTATCTGGACGAAGATACAAGGACAAACGTGTTCATTGATTATCTTACACATGGAGTTCATTATTTTCCAGAACTATTGCTGCCCTTCATTAATTAAGGTTTAAGCACCTTTTATTTTGCTTACTGGTTTGTTGGGTTTAGGGGAACAAAGTGACGTAGCTATAAAGCCAACGATGTAGTTATGGTGTGCATTAGGATTTTACACGGTCGATTAACTTTATATACATTGTTTGATTGTTTCAGTATCTTGCAAGTGTTTTGAACCCAGAATTCTGTTTGTAAAGCTGTTCATTTATGCAGACTTATTATAATTCCCTTTGGTTTCTATTCATTCTCTCTAGCCATTTTTTCACTAAACTTCAAATGTAAACTACATCTTGATGTTTGTGCTCTCCATTAGGATATAAACTCCTGTTAGTGAAGGCACTGTGTAGAACTATGAGCCCTACTTGCATTGCATCAAGTTATCTCTCTGTCTAGCTTTATCGATATCTTGTTTTTTCGTTTCATTACATCATCCAATTGCTTCAAGTTCATTTTGAAGCATATTGTGTAATCCCAAGCTTACATTGATCAAGAATGACTGATCTTCCTCTATCGGGTAAACTAAACTAAATTGAACTAAGATGGATTGAAGAAGAACCAACAAAACTGAGTAGAATTCGGGATTAGGCTCCGTAGTTCTGAACGTGGTCTGTTCTGTGCACTCACATCTGCAGTTGACTCATTCTCGACCTGTACATTCTTGATCTTTCATCTCTCTATATACAATGTTATGTAGTTTTAGTGTCCCTAGCTAGAAGCTTTTCTTGATCATCATCAAAGTGGGTAAAGTAGGATGGCCCTGTTATCTCACAGTCATAGTTCAGCTCACCTGGCTTTGCATACTTCTGCCTTCATTACCAACAACAAAACTTGCATCAGCTTAACATATAAAATAAAATTCGTTCTTGAAGATTTTCAGATATTTTATATTGGTGTCGAGCTCTATAAGAACTCACCATCGGACTCCATATTTGATATGGAGTTCTGACAGAACCTAACATCAGCATAAACTACTTGTACATGCTATAATGTACAATATACTAGTGTTGGTTACCATAAAAACTCTCATAATATGACTCTATATCATTACTCTATAATATATGTTCTGCAGAAACATAAAATGTACCATTCTTGGTCGATCAACATACTATCTGTTAACCCAAACTCCTTAAGCTCTTCCCTTGTATGGTGCATTAACAAGGAGTACCTTCATTAACACCATCAAAAATATTCAGTCGAAGAAGAGAACATAAACAAACAGAGACAAGAAATGGATTACCTTCCACCGTAACCTCTTTCCATTACAAGAATGCTCCCATTGCCTAGATTATGAAGCCCTTCGAATTGTTCCACAGTCCACTTATACCATCTCATCAAGAAAACGCGCAGTGTTAGGCCATGTGAGACAATCACCAAGTTCATGTTCGGGCTCTGCTCACCGGGCGGCTGAAATCTTCCAATGTCGATGTCACTTCTTAGAGTCTCTCTAAACCCTAACCAGTACAAACAAGTACTTTTGTTGCCACTCTATATCCTCAACAATCATATATAACGTTTTCACACCAACTGATCAACAAAATAACTTTAATGTTTCATCTCGTGTTTTATTACTTTTAATACATGATACATTTGACATCATTAATGACTCATGTCATGTGTTAAACCTAACAAAATACAAGATGAAACACCAAAATGATCTTGATTGACAAACTGATACCTGTGATTCTATCATAAACATCTGCAGCTGATTCCCCATTTGGAAACCTGTAAAAGAATCTTCCATAAAGCTTTCTTGCAGCTTTCAAAATCTTCATTTGTTCTTGGTCCTGAAAGTTTCCTTCAACCAACAACCAATCATCATATTCATTTCATGAGAATTCAATCTCACTTTAGCATAAATAAATCAATTGTTATTTCACAAGTATACCAAAATCTTGTTCTCTCAATCTGGGCTCTTCTCTAACCCCAGCAATTCTTGATCTTTCAAATGCCTTAGCCAAATTTCTGAGAGTCTCAAGTGATCTCTTATAAGGAGACACATAGAAATACACTTTCCAATCATCAATTCCATCTCTCTCAATCACCCTCCTAATCTCCTTCCCACACGCCTCTGCCTCACCAATCCCCTGCTCTGTCAGCATCACTTTGGGGTCCGCCACACGTGTGTAAACACACTCGTCTACGTTCCCTTGGCTCTGTCCATGTCGAACAAGGATGATTCTACGGGGCCGAGGGGGCTTAGGCTTTGTTTGATTCGAAGCAATCACTTTTTCAGGAAAACTTGCTAAACCATTGTCAATAGGCAAGTTATGGTTCACTTTACTAGTTTCATTGCAGCATTTGATGGAAGAAGAAGTGCAGAGCTTACGGGGCGAAATCGAAGGACATGAAGCTTGTGGGGCAAGGGAAATTAGAGCAGCCATCTTTGCTGAACAACCCCCAGTAGTTTTGGAGTAGGAATAATCATATATGTCAAGCTTGAAGGATTTGATTGTTTTTATAATTTAATTGGTATTTCTTTTAGTGGAAAAAATTATATTGATGCAGGCTAAATGTGATTTGGTATCATTATGATTGAGTTGAAGTACTGCGCCTATTGGCAGAGAATTTTCCCAGCATCGAATGTGTGGTATGTATTAAACTGGGATATGCTAAACTATTCCTCGGTTAAATTAGGATATAAGGCATATATATATATATATATATTTCTCATGTACACTTATAGTTTTGAAGTTTTATTTTACCCACTTGTATTCTTCTGTTTATTTTAATTTTCTTTTTAATAAATTTTATCCATCATACTTTTAGTTGCCATTGTTTTATCCTATTGGACTTAAAAAAAAAAATCTTAGTTTTACCCCATTTCACTTTATCTATTTAATTAGAGATTTTTTTTTTTATATCAAAGATGAATTTTTAGATCACTATACAGTTGTAGATTTAGAACACTTTGCAGGCATAATCAAAAAAATTTGTATGTTTAATCTTTACATGTCTAATGGCAAAACTTCTCCATAACTTATGGATACAAATAATAAGATAAAAATCTTGACTCAAGATCTTAAAAAAGTAAGGCCCGTGTTAGCCTTGTCAAGATAAAAGGCCCAAAAACGGTCCATTAACTTTTGGTAAGATATAGACAAAATAAAATGTTGTTTGTAGGGATGACAATGAGGCGGAGTGTGGGACGGTTTGGCTTATCCCTGGACCCACTTTGCCATGATTATTTTGGACCCATGATCTGCCCCGCCCCGCCTAAGTTTGGAGTTGGACCGCCCGATCCAACCCCGCAAACCCGTCAGATTTTACCCACCCGACCCGCCTACCCGTATATTTTTTAATTTATTTTTATTATACATATCAAATGAATTACCCAAAATATCTTAAAATTTAAAGTATAACATCAATCTGCATTTAAATGATTTAAACAACAATAAATACACAAAATAGTCCATTACAAGTCTTAACATATTAAATTTATATGATAAAGAAAATTAATGAACCCTAGTTTATACAACTTCTGTTTGTGACTTCATGAGTATATCTAATCTAATATTCTAATGAATATGTTAATTTATAGCCTAATTTTCATATATTTAATTATACATATATACTCCCTTCTTCCCACAGAAATTTACACACTTTTTTTATTGGACGTCCCATATAAATTTGTACACTACTAAAAAAGAAAATATTGATTTAGTGTGCACAAATATATACACATATTCACCTATATGCCACTATTTTATATATAAAACATATTTTTATTAAAAATGTGTCATCCCATAGGGTGCAAATTTCTACGGGAATGAGAGAGTAGTGTAATATATTCATTTAACTAATATATATATATGGGCAGATCCACCTAATACCAGGACCGTTTTAGACCTGATGGGTTTTGATCAAATGGGTCCAAACTCGTCTCGGGACCCATTTCATTGTATTTTTATTCGGTCCTCAAGGGGCGGGTTCGGGTTTGAAACTGCCTCACTGCCATCCCTAGTTGTTTTGGTACATTGTAAAACAATTTATAAAATCATTAAAGTAGTTTAATAAGTATAATAAATGTTCTAGAATTTATTTTAAACACTCTTTTTACCTAAATCTCTCAGCTCGATAATCATATATGATTTTTCTCTTGAAGGTTGGACAAAGCCATCTTCACCCTCGACGACAGTCATATTCGAAGATTCAGGTATTATTCTCATACCTTTCTCTTTTTTCACCATCAAACCCTCTCTAATTTCACTATCTAACATAATTTGTTGTTGATATTGTTCGATGTAGAACATGGAGAAATCGTTGGAGAGTAGTGACAATAGCAATTTCACCATAGGAAAATATGAGAAAAAACCTACCAGCAATCGAAGGACCTGGACACTAGTTGAAGAACCCGTCCTTGCATATCTGATGAAGGAACTCGTTGCAAAAGGCTGGAGGAGCGAAACTGATTTAAGCTCTTTATTTTTCAGTATGAATCATCACAAGAGTCACATCTTTCATTTCCACATGGTCTCTTATGAAATTGTGTCTTATATCAATATGTTTGCATCTTGTGTGGAGCACAAGATTATGTGAGATAGCTATTGCACTGTTATCAAAGAATATAGACACTTCATTAGCCTGGATATTGTAATCCTTTAGTTGCTGCCTTATCCACATGATTTGAGCACAACTTCCTGCTGCCATATATTCAGCTTCAGTGGTGCTAGTTGCTACTGAACTCTGTTTCTTTGAGAACCATGAGATTAGTTTACTTCTAAGGAATTGACAGGTTCCTGTGGTTGATTTCCTGTCTGTTCTGCATCCTCCATAGTCAGCATCTGAGTAGCCTGTGATTTCAAAATTGTCATTGGAGGGATACCAAAGTCCCATATTGACAGTTCCTCTTACGCATATGAGAATCTTCTTAATGGCCTCCAAGTGACTTTTCTTTGAGTTGACTTGATATCTTGCACATATACCTAATACATAAGTGAAGTCAGGTTTGCTTGCAGATAGATATAGTATAGATCCAAAACACTGACAGTCTGCAATCTGCATTAGTCGAGCACCTGGGACCTGCCGCCGCAACCTTCATAACTGCAATTGAATTTAATTATTGTTTTTCAATTAAACAAATTAAAATAACATGAAATTTTAAATATAAATTAGTATGTACTATCATACATAAAAAATGTTGGTCATATTGCCACTATATCATTTGATGAGTATATATTGATCTATTATTATATAATAAAGGAATTTAAATATATATGTATGAGTTATTACCAGACATGGAAGCCATGAGAGAAATCAAAACTACAAACAGAAGCAAAACCTTGTTCATTGTTTAGTCGTAAATTGACAAATATGAGATTTTTTTTTTATGCAATTTAGGACTTTGGTCTCTTCTCAAAGTTTTGATATCTTGTAAACAAAATCAGTAGTGAGGCTTTTATAGAGCGATAACATATTGAGTCCAATTAAATTATTACAAATTGCATTTAATTTGGATTTGAACTAATTAAAAGTAAATTTACATTTACATTATTTTGATTGGAAAAGACCATTAATTATACTTCAATTCCTAAATCCATTAATTAGGTTAGGAATAAAACTTTAAAACACCAACTGCAACGTACAACATTCCACTTTAAAATGTTAATTAATTTTATTAATTAGTGTAATGGGTGCATCCACATGTTATGCTTAAATTTAATTGATAAAAGTGTGAATGGTCACCCAAGTATAATTAAAGAAGATATTGTGGATATGGCCAAAAAAATCTGTTACCATAGAAAATTTTATCCAATTTAAAAGCTCAATTAATTTGTAAAAAAATGGCATAATTTATTTATTTATATTACTCCCTCTGTCGCGAAACTACTTTCATAGTAGTTTAGGGTACGCGAATTAAGAAAAAATAAGTATGTGAGTATAAAGTTAAATAATAAAATAAGAAAAAATGTATTTTATTGACTTTTGTGAGTGTAAAAAGTTTCATTTTTAGGTGTGTGAAAGAAGAGTTGGGACGTCCAAATAAAAAAAAGTGTGAAAGTAGTTTTTGGACGGAGGGAGTATTTTCCTTATAGAAAAACTATGAGTATATTTTTTTCTGTTTGAGTGGGATTTGACAAATTTTGATGCAGCAATAAATTGGATATGACAAATCAAATGAAATCTAAAAAAGTGTTTGGGTGAGTTTATAAATTCTTTAAAGCAACTTATAAGTTATTTAAAATTTATAAACTATATTAAAATGTTCGGTAAAGTAATATATTTGACAGTTTATAATATCTTAAAATAAGTTCTTTACACCTTATCATTTGCAAAAAAAAAAAAAAAAAGTTTATTATATTTTATAATTAAGTGGAATAATCTAACTTAGAAAATTAAGCTATAATAAATTAAGTGGAATAAACAAAATCTTATATTATATATATTTTTTAATTTTTTAAATGTAACAAATAAAATAAAATATTACGTTGTTGATTTTGGTAATATATTTATATTCTAATAAAAATTTATGATTCATCTTACAAGTTGAACAAATTATATCTTATGTATTTCTTGATTTTTAAGTATAACAAATTAAATCTAATAATATTTTAATAATCTTGACAGTATATTTTTAATTTTTAAATCTCAATGATATATCTAAATTCCTAAATATTTCATTTAGAGAACATAGTGAATGTTATGATAATTAATATGATTATTCTTTATCATTGTTTATGTTTTCTGATCTTTGAAAATATAATAAAATATTTTATTATATTTAATTAAAATATGTATTGCATTTATTAATTAAATTATTTTTTATTTGTCGACTATTACTTTTCTTATCAAATAATGTGTGAACTATTTTAATTCTTTAATTTAACAAATTAAATATTATATTTTAATTTTTTTAAATATATATATATATATATATAAATTATAATTCATCCAAGTGGAATAAATTTTATAGTAAATATATTTTTTATTTTTTTAAGTATAATAAACTAAATCTTATAATATATCTTAATAATCTTGACTTTTTATTTTAATTTTTTACATCACAATAATATATCTAAATTTCTAATTATTTTATTTTGAGGATATAATGCATGTTATGGGAATCAATTTGATTATAAATCTATCGTTGTTTACGTAGTGTAATCTTTGTAATTTTATAAAATATTTTTTTATATTCTTTTAATTATGTGTAATTAAAATAAGGGCATTTGCATATTGGTTCAAAATTTTGATTATATTCACAAATTTATTCACAATATTTGCACAGAAGTATAATTTTTTTCTGCACAAAAACACATTTTTTCTTCTTCACAGAACTAATTTGTTATAAGTATCAATTTTGTTAACTATTTTATAATTTTCCAATTAAAATCTGCATTGAATTATAAGTGTCATTTTGCTTCGTATAAAAAGATATTTAAGAAAAAAAAATAATTTAAATTATTATACATACAACTTTGTCTCATATGGTGAATTTTGCGGCTATATGCTAGTAGATATATATATATATATATATATATATATAAACAAGTATTTTATACACAAAATATTGATTCTAAATTATTTGCGAATTATTATTTTTATTTCTACCAAAAGTAAATCTGTGAATTTACGTCCAATTTAACGATCCAAGATATACGACAAAATAAAATAAATTAGGTGGTTGACACTCCACTACCAACGTTGAGAGCAGTGTTTTCATAACCGGATCGGTGATCAAATCGGACAAGACACCGATTCACGGTTCAACTAGTCCAACCGGTTGGATCGGCGGTTCAACCGTTAAAATAATTTATACTTATTTTTTAATATTTTCTATGTTAAATAAAATAAATATTCACTTATAAAATTAAATAATTACAATAGAGTCATAAAATAACACCACAAAATACAAAAGATACAAAATAACTCAATCAAAGTAGGTTTTCTTTAATTTTTTTAGTTCTGCAGCAGTTAATAATATTTTTTTTGTGGAAATCAAGGTTTTGACTTTTAGTTTGATTAGGATTAATAAGACAAATAAAAATAAGTAAAAAAAAAAATTAATATATTTTTAAAAATATAGCCGGTTCGACCGGCTCTGACCAGCTTTTAGCGGTTCTGACCGGTTTAGAGTGGTTTTGACCGGATTTGACCGGTTCAACCGTAAAAATGATTTTTTAGGTGTAATCGGACTGGTTCCGTGACCGGTTCCCGGTTCAACCGATTGGGAGATCATGAATAAGTAAAATAATGCGCATATTAAGTTGAAACATTCAAATGTTCTATAATTTATTCATGGTATAATTAATCTTACATTAATTCTATAACCTAATTCAAGCAATGGGACCAGAAGATTTCTTGTAAGATGTTGGTGAATCTTGAGTCCTGAGATAGCATTGGCAAACACCTTGAAGACATAGTGGAGTTGCTCCTACACTTGAACAAAACGGTCTGCAATCTGCATTAGTCGAGCACTTGGGACCTGCCGCCCCAACCTTCATAACTGCAATTGAATTTAATTATTGTTTTTCAATTAAACAAATTAAAATAATATGAAAATTTGAAATATAAATTAGTATGTACCATCATACATACAAAATGTTGGTCATATTGCCACTATATCATTTGATGAGTATATAATGATCTATTACTTATATAATAAAGGAATCTAAATATATGTATGAGTTATTACCAGACATTGAAGCCATAAGAGAAATCAAAACTACAAACAGAAGCAAAGCTTTGTTCATTGTTTCGTCGTAAATTGACAAATATGATTTTTTTTTTTTATGCAATTTAGAATTTTGGTCTCTTCTCAAAGTTTTGATATCTTCTAAACAAAAAACAGTAGTGAGGCTTTTATAGAGTGATAACATATTGATTCCAGTTAAATTATTACAAATTACATTTAATTTGGATTTGAACTAATTAAAAGTAAATTTACATTATTTTGATTGGAAAAGACTATTAATTGTACTTCAATTCCTAAATCCATTTTAGGCTAGAATAAAATTTTAATATACCAATTGCAGCGTACAACTCTCCATTTTAAAATATTAATTAATTTTATTAATTAGTGTAATGGGTGCATTCAAATAGAGTAAGTCTCCTGTGCACCAGTTACACGATGCAACTCGAGTTCATTTTTAAAAAGTTAAATAATTTATTACTGAAAAATTGCACAAATTATTACTTAAAAGTTACACTATAAAAAATACACTTTTCAGTAATAACATGTGTAACTTTTTAATAGTATTTTGTGTAACTTTTAAAAAATGAACTTGAGTTGCATCAAGTAACTGGTGCAAGACTAATCCATCCAAATATTACGCTTAAATTTAATTGACAAAAATGTGAATGGTCACCCAATTATAATTAATGAAGATATTGTGGATATGGGCCAAAAAAATCTGTTACCATAGAAAATTTTATCCAATTTAAAAACTCAAATTAATTTGTTAAAAAAAAGCATAATTTATTTATTTATATTATTATGCTTATAGAAAAACTATCAATATATTCTTTTTCTGTTTGGGTGGGATTTGACACATTCTGATACAGAAATAAATCGGATATGACAAATCAAATGAACTCTGAAAAGGTGTTTGGTTGAATTTATAAATTCTTTAAAGCAACTTATAAGTTATTTACAATTTATAAACTATACTAAAATGTTCGGTAAAATAATATATTTGACAACATATAAAAGTTTAAAATAAGTTCTTTACAGCTTATCATTTGAAAAAAAAAAGAGTTTATTATATTTTATAATTAAGTGGAATAAAATAACTTAGAAAATTAAGCTGTAATAAATTAAGTTGAATAAACACAATCTTATATTATTATATTTTTTTTTAATTTTTTAAATGTAACAAATAAAATAAAATACTATGTTGTTGATTTTGGTAATATATTTATATTCTAATAAAAATTTATGATTCATCTTACAAGTGGAACAAATTATATCTTATATATTTCTTGATTTTTAAGTATAACAAATTAAATCTAATAATATTTTAATAATTTCGACTCTATATTTTTAATTTTTAAATCTCAATGATATATCTAAATTCCATAATATTTTATTTAGAGAACATAGTGCATGTTATGATAATTAATTTTATCATTGTTTGTGTATTCTAATCTTTGAAAATATAATAAAATATTTTATTATATTGTTTTTTATTATATTTAATTAAAATATGTATTGAATTTATTAATTAATTTTTTTATTTGTCGACTATTACTTTTCTTATCAAATAATGTGTGAACTATTTTAATTCTTTAATTTAACAAATTAAATCTTATAAAATATTATATTTTTAAAATCTTTAAATAAATAAATAAATATATATTTATATATATAATATTATAATTCATCCAACTGGAATAAATTATATCGTAAATATACTTTTATTTTTTTAAGTATAATAAACTAAATCTTATAATATCTTAACAATCTTGAATTTATATTTTTAATTTTTTACATCACAATAATATATCTAAATTTCTAATTATTTTATTTTGAGGATATAATGTATGTTATGGTAATCTGTGTTTTAAAAAACCGGTCCGACCGGTCGAACCGCGAAGGGCAACGTACGGCTCTAAAGCGTTGGACCGCCCAACTAATGAGCCGCTCAAGAACCGGCCAAAAACGGAAATAAACGGGTCGAACCGGCGGCTGGGACTTATTAAAATTTTTTTTTTTTGAAGGACTACTTTGCAATTTAAAAACTTTGTAGCCCTAATTTCTAAATACAAAATTCCTAAATGAAATCCCTAAACTCTGTTTCACACTTTCAATACATCAAGCATTGAAGAAAAAAAAACACTTTCACGACATCATCTCCGGCAGCGGCGGCGGGCGGCGGCCCCTCCAGCAGCGGCAGCAGGCGGCGGTGTTTCCTCCAGCAGCGGCGGCAGGCGGCGGTGTTTCCTCCAGCAGCAGCGGCGGCGCGTTTCTCTCCAGCGACGGCCGGTGTCCTTCCTCCGACGGCCGGTCTCCTTCCTCCGACGGCGACGAAATCTCCAGCTAATTCATGTAAAGCTTTACTCTTTTATGTATATATGTAAATCTCCGAAGTGCGTATGATATATATATATATATATATATACATACATACATATATTTAGCTTTGTGTTAGATTTGTTAGATTTGTGTTAGATATACTTACATACATACATATATATACATACATACATACATACATACATACATACATACATACATACATA